>JAOXYD010198248.1:0-22653 GCA_028565735.1 Pinacopodium congolense | reverse complement strand
TGAATGATTGGTTTGCTTATGCATGCCATTTATCCAACAAAGTTTGTGTAAGACCTTATTTGGATAAAACTTCTTATGAACTATGGTATAGAAAGAAATCGAAAGTAAGTTGTTTTAAAATGTTTAGTTGTAAGTGCTTCAATTTAAATATTAGAGATAATTTGGGCAAATTTGATGTTAAATCAGAAGAAGGTATATTTGTTGGTTATTCTTTTACTAGTAGAGCTTATAAGGTGTTTAACAAAAGGACTATAATGATTGAACAGACTACGCATGTTATATTTGATGAATCTAATCCTTTTTATGTGGAGATGAGTATTTATGACGATTATTTAGACTTAAGCAAAGATCTGGAGAACTTAGGGTTGGAAGAGCTTAAAGAGGACACCTTAAATACACAACCTTTACCCTCTGAGCCTATTATTGAATCAAGTGAGGTTAGGAGATATGAGAGCTTACCTAGAGAGTTGAGATTTAAGAAAGATCATCCTCGCAACCAAATCGTAGGTGAAGTAGGGAGAGTAGTAGCAATGAGATCAATCCTTAGAGATATATCTCATATGGCATAACATAGAACCTAAAAGCATATATGAAGTATTAGGTGATAAGAGTTAAGCTTTAGCTATGAATGAAGAGCTGAACCAGTTCAAAAGAAATAAGGTGTGGATCTTAGTACCTAGGCCTAATGATCATCAAATTGTTGCTAGTAAGTGGGTCTTTAGAAATAAGCTTAATGAAGATGGAAACATCGTGAGAAACAGAGCTAAATTAGTAGCAAAGGGGTATAACCAAGAAGAAGGGATCGATTATGAAGATACTTTTGCATCCGTAGCTATTAAACTTTTACTTGCTTTTTCTTCCTATATGGGTTTTAAAACTTATCAAATGGATGTTAAAAGTTCTTTTTTAAATTGTTTTATTAAAGACGAGGTATATATATAGAAAAACCTCCTGGTTTTGAAAATCATGATGCACCCGAAAATGTTTATAAACTTGAAAAAGCTTTACATTGTTTAAAAAAAACACCTAGAGCTTCGTATGATAAATTAAGTTCTTTTCTTTTTCATAATGGTTTTTCCAAAGGAAAAGTTAATATTACCTTGCTTATAAAGAAAGAAAAGAATGACCTATTGACTATTCATCTTTATATGGATGATATTATATTTGGAGCTACTAATGATGCTTTATGTCAAGAGTTTGCAAAAGGTATGATCATAAAATTCAAGATGAGCATCATGGGCCAGCTAAACCTATTTCTTGGACTTTAAATCAAGAGCTAAACGTCTTTCTTAGACTCCAAACAAAGAGAATGGAGGACAGAATCTTCATCAACCAAGCAAAGTACACAAAAGAGCTTCTCAAGCGATTCGGAATAAGTCAAACAAAGCCATTAGGTATACCAATGTCTGTCACCATAAAATTAGACAAAGATGAAGAGGGTAAGCTAGTAGATATTAAGAAATATTGAGGTATGATTGGTAGCTTATTATATTTGACTACTAGTAGCCCTGATATCATATTTAGTGTATGCTTGTGTGCTAGATTTCAATCAAGCCCTAGAGAGTCTCACTTATTGGTTGTTAAAATAATTTTAAAATATTTTGTAGGTTCATCATCTTTAGGTTTGTGGTATCTTATAAATGCATTATTTGAGTTAGTTGGCTATTCAGATGCTGATTATGATGATAGTTTCCTAGATAGAAAGAGCAAATCTAGTACTTGTCAATTTTTAGGGCAGGCATTAGTTTCATGGTTTAGTAGAAAGCAACATTCACTAGCTTTAAGTCTTATTACATGTTGGGTTGCTATTTGGAATTGATTGAATTGAATTAAGTCAAATGTGTGCATGGTTTGGAGCAAAATGACAGCCTTCATAAGGGTACAAAGACGTCATTCTACTCCAAAACACTAGCCATTTTAATCCTTGATCAACAACTCTAAGTTTCTTTATTTAGATTTAATACAAACTAATCCCTAATTCATTTAAGTAAAATCACAAGTAGCCACATTACATAACCAATCAGCCACTTAGACCTCTCCAAAACATAGAAAACATGTTTTCAAGCTCTCAAGTTAGGATTGAAAGATCAAAACATCTTCATCTATTCAAAACTACCAGTATTGCACTGTTTTGTTTTCTGTCAGCCCTATCTCACATATTTGATTGTTGAATTCATGAGACTGCTATTTTCTGTTAGAATAAGTGTTTTTGTGTTTATTTAATCATAGTTTCAATTTTTAACATGTTTATTTTGATAGATTAAATCCTTATCTCTCTATTGCATTGAAACATGTTCTATTTCTTTTGGTTTGGTTTAGATATTAATTATAGGCACTTTATATTGTTTCCAAAATTCTGAGATTGTGTTCTTATGCTTTCTTAAGATACCTAGAATTTTTGTGATTTTTGTTTTGATTTTCGGAAGATTAGTTCTTGGGTTTAAATCCTGTTATTTTCAAAAGTCCCAAATATGCCCATAATTTTTTTCCTTAATTTCAATGTTTTTCTAGACAATGTAATCAATTTCTAAAATCTTAGAAAAATAATTTTCTAATTCCCTATATTTCCTAGAGTTAGCAAAGTTTTTGTGTTAAATTTTTTGAAGGTTATCTGAGTTGGTTTTAAAATGGTTTTTCAAATAAATCAAAACTACCACTTTTTTCCTATTCTTGTGTTCACTGCATATTTTGGTTATCTAAATCAAATCTAGGTGTATATTCTTGTATTTTATAGTTTTTTTTATGATTTTAGGATTATCCAAGTATTTTTAGTTTGATTTTTGGGCACTTATATCTTCTCTTTAGGATTCCTATTTGTAGACTACTCAAATCTATCCGGATTTTGTGTGCTTGTTTTCTTTTAAATATTTAAGCATCTAAATCTTATTTTTTTGCCTCCAAATTATAGTTTTCTGTTTTTTTAAGTCTCATGAGTATTATTGAATATTTATTTGCATTTTAAGAGGCTTATTTGATTGTTTGGAAGTATTACATTTTCATTATCAACACTTTAGATTGTTTCAAAAATTCTAAGATTGTGTTTTTCTGTTTTATTAAGGTTTCTAGAAGTTGTGCGATTTTTTTTAATTTTTGAAAGATTATTTCTTGGGTTTAAAGCCTCTTCTTTTCTGAAGTTTCGAATCTATCCATAATTTTTTGTGTTAAATTTCAACGTTTTTTTGGACAACTTACTCAATTTATAAAATCCTAAAATTTTTTTTTTTGAATTGCCTATGTGTCCTAGAGTTAGCTAAATTTTTTTTTCAAATTTTTGAAGGCTATCTAAGTTGGTTTAAAATTCGTTTTTCAAATACACCTAAACTGTCACTTCTTTCTGTTCTTGTGTTCACTGCATATTTTGGTTATCTAAATCAGTTCCAAGTGTATATTCTTGCTGTTTTTAGTTTGTTTATGATCTTAGGATTATCCCAGTTTTTTTAGTTTCATTTTTGGGCACTTATATCTTCTGTTTAGGACCCCTATTTGGAGACTTCTCAAATCTATCCAGATTTCAAGTGCTTTCTTTCTTTTAAATATTTGAACATCTAAATCTAATTTTTTTGCGTCCAAATTATATTTTTCTATTTATTTTAAGTCTCAATAGTACTATTGAATATCTAATTGCATGTTAAGTGGCTTATTTGATTGTTTGGAAATATTCGTTTTCTTGTCTATCAATCCTATCTAGATTTGGATTAAGTTAACATTTCCGACTATGGTTCATTATCATACAGGTTTTTACGTGCATCAAATCTTTCAAGTTAAGTTTGTTTAAGTTTTCATTTGTGTGATTTATCATTCATTCAATTAGTGAAAGCATTTGAGCCGTTAGTTTGATTGTGCCCTAAGTGAAACACATGCATATGTATCTTTAGTTACTAAAAAGGGGTATTTGCATTGTCGGGTTACTTAAGTATGTCAAGGCTTCTCTTTCCCATTTAAAATTTAAGGTTACTCTTTAACTTTCAAAAGAATATTGGAAAGGCTTCTCTTTGCCCCAAAAGATTGGACAGTTAAGGCTCTTCATTGCCTAGAAAAAGATTGTTGTGTAAAGGCTACTCTTTGTCTAGAAAAAGATTGTAATTGTTTTTGTTTTAGTTAATAAAAAACATTTTCCAACAAGTAGATTGAGAAGAGAGGTAGCTTATCTTTGTGATAGCTAAACTTCTTTAAAAAACTATGTGCCTTGCCCTCTCCTCTTTATTCTCTTTAGTTATCGTATTCTGGGTTATCATGTTAGCATTCACCCTTGCATATCTTATTAAATCAAATTGATTGAGTGTTAAGTTTTAGTTTCGCAATAAAGTTTTTTTTTAAACTCAAATCACCCCCTCTTGAGTGCCTTTACAGCTTACATTTAGAAATGATTAACTAAATTTTAATTGATGACTAAAGAATGACATAAATTCAAAATTTTAAAAGCCTTAATTTTAGAGGAGTTTAATGTTTACCCTTTAGAAATGACAACAAAAATTTGGGTGAGATGATGGTAAAAATAGGAGGTTGACATGAAGAGGATGCCAAAGGACAAAGCATCATTGTCAAAAACTAGCCATAAAGCCTAGAATCATTAACGAAGAAAGTCTATTTTATGGAGAAGAATTGTGAAAATGTCACTAATGAATGGGAATTTAGGAAAGAAAAATAAACTTTTGAAGCAAGTTGAAGGCTAATAAACTGAGAATTGATGTTAATTTTGAGAAAAATTTGGATGGAGATATAGACTTTTAATTCTTTTTCATTTATTCTTGGTGTTTTTTATTGCTTTTTTCTTGGAAGTTAAGATTTATGCATTTCCCTAGGTTTTAGATTTTTTAATTTTAATTTTTGTTCAATTTGGGATTGCTCGAATTTCTGTTTTGTTTGTTTTAGGTTGTATTTTATGGATCGAGTTTAATTTAGTTAATTGTTAGCATAAAAAGCCTAAGTTTTCGATAGACTATATGTTGAATCTTAATTTTCATTACTTGTCTCGAATTTTTCAACCTTGATTTCATTTTATTAAGTATGGTTTATTTTTATTTACTTTCTATTTTGATTAATTTGAACTTTTGGGGTTAATTTCCTAAGTCTTTGAAGGTATTAAGGTAATGACAGATAATTATTTGTGAGAATGATGATGGGCTTGTGTGCTTTTAGGCTTAGGTTTGCTTGGAACTTTAGTTTATTTTCAAGAATTATGAGTTATTTCTAGGCATGATCACCCTATTAGTAATTTCCTAATTCTAATGTTACGATTGAGTTTTTATACGTAATAATCAAAAGTGATTTTGAAAGTAGCAATAAACTAGTTGGATTTGTTGGCAAACTTAACAAATTAGTCCAGGGTTCCATTCCTTTAGGTTACACTTTATGAGCTTGTGAGTTAGTAGCCTAAATTATTAATTCCTTATTACCTATTGCTTCTTCACTATTAAACTTAGAGAGATCATTTGAGGTTATAATAAAGTTAGGGGTATTTTAAGAGCTTGTTAGATTTACCTACTTTAGAGGAATTAAGGATTTGATAACTTGTTTGGATCTAAAGCCTAAAATCTTAGCTAAAGTATATTTTATTTATATTCAATGATCAATAATTATCTTAGAATCTTGATGACACCTTTAGTCCATTTATTCAACATTAATATTAGTTTATCATCTCTTGCATTGTGTTTACCTCTTTAGTTGCATTCGTTACATTTTAGATTATTTAGTTTTCATGGCATCAGGGGTTTTTTTTCTATGCAACATTCAAAATAACATTTTCATCATATCTCCTTGTGGTTTGACTCAAGATTACCCTAGTATATAGTTAGGTAGTTAGGAATTTATTATTTTGTAATTTACAACAAGTTACCAGTTTCTCTATATTTAAAACAAGTTATGTTAGATAATTTATGCATAGAATTGTATGTATCTTTTATGATGTCCCTTGTCCTTGCCAATTCCTTCTTCTTTATGAGTTTCTTTAAGCTTTTATGAGTAAGGTGGTATCCTCCTTATCACTACTACTTGAGTAAACTTCATATTCTTTTTTAGACATTTGAAAGCCATGTTCTTTTTATTATGAATAATCTCCTCCTTTTTTGTTTATTTTAGCCTCATTTCTTATGTTTTGAATGATCCGATCAATTTTTTCATCAGAAGAATGTTCAAATCATTTTCTTCTTATATTGTTGTTACCTTTTCTTCCCATGACCTTTATAAGGATTGTAAGATCTTTCTTATCAATTCAACGTTAGTATAAGTATTACTTAATCCTTTAAAGGAATTTATAATATCTATAAATCTATCATACATAGAAGAAATACTTTCTTCATACAACATGTGGAAGATTTCATATTGGTAACTAAGCATGCCAACTTGGCTCTCCTTTATGTAGTGGGTGCCCTCATGTGCTACTTCTAAAGTCTGTTAATTTTTGTATGCAATTTCTTAAACCGATATGCTTTTAAATTCATTTCTTTCTAAGGAACAAAACAAGATGTGTACCACCTTATAATTCAAGGATACTAGTTATTATTATTATTATTATTATTATTATTATTATCATCATCATCATCATCATCATCATCATCATTATCATCATCATCACGCTATTATTTTGATTTCGTAACCTTTTTATCTCTTACAATTTCAGTGTGGATGTTATGTTCATTTGAAACTATTTATCATAAGTTTACGTTCTCAACCATTAGGAAGAATTTCATCATAGTATTCTAATATAGACAGTTATTTCCATTCAAAAAGGGGCTCACCTAATATTTTGGAGTTCTTGACTAGAAATTAAGGTTAAATGGTTTAACTATGCCATTATTAATCTCATACCCACTATTTCTTTAGAAATAAGTCTATGTGTGCTCTAACTCTATTACCAATTGTTAGCCCTGTATATGACACCAAAGGTGCAAGGGTGAATAAAGTGATTCTAAAATTTTGGTAAGTATGTTAATAATTAAAAATTCAACCTATATGAAATGGAAAATTTTAACATTATAGTTAATATTTATAGCTTGAAATATATCAAAGCTTGTAAAATAAAAAGATAAGGAAGTGAAAGGCAACCTTCTTCACCTACACCTACCTATACTCTATAACACCTTATTAGAAATTTCAATATTTTAATCTTCTTCACCGTTGAAGACTACTACTTTTAAATCTTTTCTTCTTCACAAGTGAAAATCAACCATTATAATATTAATTTAACAATCTTGATGGGTCCCAAAATACACTTAAAAAGATCTCACTTGATAATTTAAAGGATTTAGAAACGAGCTCTTTATAACATAAAATCTATGGATAAAAAAACTTTTAAGAAATTGAAAAAAATACCCAAAATGCTTAACTCAAGGCTTAACAACTTAATGATTTCACTTCTAATTCACTTAATGCTTAATTGATGCTTTAATTAATCCTAAGGCACTTATTTGTCAGTGAAAATCATTCAATTAGCTATTTATAATCATTAAAATGCACTAAAAATTGTTTCACACTTATTTTTCCATTAAAATTTGTCGTTGTAGTATAGATTTTCTACCTACTAATTGATCTATTGGACCCGTTGGTCGACCAATCTATCCATAGTACTACACTTGTCTTTAAGAAATTACACACTGTTTGACCACAAACCCAGCGACTAGTCAACCCTACATTCTATAAATTGATTTTTACATCTTTTTAAACAATTTTTAACACATCAAAACTACCTAAAACATATCCTAACATTTCTTTTCAATAATTCTGAACAAACACTAGTTCCCTTAAAGGTTTTATATATCAAGAGGATTATTTTAAAATTTTCTCATATATTTCCTTTTAATTATAGAACTTATATGCATAAAATATAGACATCAATGCATTTGTATTATTTTGAACTCTTAAGCACTTAGGAAGATCAAGGTAAGACTTACAATAACAATTACATAACATAACCTATCTAATTCAACTATCTTGATGTTAAGCCTTCTCTTTTAAATTTGTTCTTCATGAATAGTCACTTAAGCTCTTATGGATCACAATTGTAGCTCTTAACGCCTTTTCTTCAATCCTATCTTTTTAATACATCAAATCATAATAATGTTGTTAGTACATAATAATTCCACTAGTATGTAATAATTCCACTAGTAGCAAAGTTATTTTATCATTATCAAAACCTATGAAGAATCCCTCCCGGTTAAATAATTTTTGTGATGACCTTTCATATCATGAATTGGTTAAGTGTTTTCGATCTATCATTTTGACACAGAAAAGGATATCTTTTAAGTATATGAAAATATTGAAAGTTTTAGGTACATGTAAACTAGAAAATGAGAAGTTGAAGAATGATTGGCATAACATGGTATAATCTAAGAATGTGGATAATTAGGTTGTGTAAAAGTTGATAAAAAAGAATGCATAATTGAATTAGAAACAAAATAGCCTTAAGGATTCCTTGTTCAAATTCACCAAGGAAAAGGGAAACTTAAAATGTAACATAGGTGTTAAAAAACCATCAATGGATATATATGGTCTAGGATATTTCTACGAGAATGTTTTATCAATTAGTAAGACTATTTTTGTCAAGGGAAAGAATTTAAAAGATGAAAAAGTGATTATGCCTTTATATGAACACATTGCATCAACCTCTACATCATAATTTTAAAGAAAACATCATGTTTTTATATATAGTTCTAAATCTAGACCTATATTTTTATTAGTAAATTTGGAAAACTTAAAATATTTTTCTATGATAAAAAAGATGGTTGAATCGATGTTCTAGGATATAGGTTAAAAGAGGTTTAAAAACTAACCTATAGACCTAAATTAATTTAGGTATGTAGATCACATTGATTTGTTTACTGTGTAAGTTAAACATGAAGTGGCATTAAATGGATATCAAGTAAGGTTTTAACAAGAATATCTACCTAATAACTCCTTAGTACCCAATAAATATCATCTCTAGCCAGTAAAAAATTGTATCTAATAAAAAATCATGAACAACCCTCACAAGAGCTACTTAAGTAAATACAGTGTTAAACCAAGTGAGGAGAAGAAAATGAGGTAACTATTAGAGATATATGGTTGATTTCATATCGAGAGGATTTGAGAATGATGATTAGGCATAAAATTTTAGAAGTGAAAATTTTGTTTGCATAAATGTAGGGAGAATAGTAACTTGCATGTTGTTATGATATTTAAATTCCTTATATACTTTTATTGCTCCATTCCTTGGTGTCATTACATATATTAAATGGGAGTGGTGATTTACATAATATATGGAGAATAATTTTCTTAAAAGTGATAGTATACATTATACACAGAATGGATGGGAGAGGGACTATTGATATATTATCTCTATATGTGAGAAGCATGTAGATATATTTGGAAGTTATTAGTAACATTTTAATTAGGTGAAGGACATTTATCTTTATGATATCTAGATCTCCGCCATGCTTCATGGCTTCTTATGATTCTTATATATTTGCCTATCTATACTCTTTTTCATGTTGATAAAAAGTAGGAGAAGGTATGATGTTCTTATTTAGGGGAAATTTTGATAATTTTATCTTGTGTTTTTTTTTCCCTTTATAAACAGGGGAGTTTGAAATCCCCTAAATTGAAGGAGAGTACATGAGATAAAAACCATTTATTTTTTGGATTTTAATAACTTTTTGATGATTCCAAAAAGGAGAATAAATTGTATGGTATTAGATTAAGGGAGAGAAATATGGTTTAACCTGTATATGATTTGCAATTTATAATTTTTCTAATATCAAATGGTTTTTTCATCATTAAAAAGGGGAATATTATTAAACTAAGAGAATTTTCACCTAGGATTTGGTGATGAAAAAAGATACTTGCTGCTAAAAGTTTTGATGTTTTTAATGTATTAGAAAGATAGGATTGAGAAAAGGATGAAAGTATAGAAATTGGAGCCATTGGAGCAATATCGATGATATATATGAAGAAAAAGTGTTGAATGAAGACTTAAGGATTAAGATAGTATTTTTACTAGGTTATGTTTTGTACATTTATTATAAATCTTATATTCATCTTCCTAAAGTATTTAATGGCTTAAATCAAGCATATACATTCTTATTTAAATATTTTACATATAAGTCAATTAGTTCTTAAAACTTACATATTTTTATTTTTATTTTATTTTAATCTTTTAAAGCTTAGGCTTGAGGTTATTCCACATTATTTAAGAGTTTAAATGTATTAATCATATGAAATTTCATAACGATGATTGTTTTTATAAGCCAGAGAGTTGATTATGATCCCGTGGAAAATTGGACAATTTGTGGACTTAAGGATGGAGGGAAGGAGGCAAATCAATAGAAATCATAGTGTAGGTCATGATCATAACATAGGCTATGAATTTGGTAAGAGAAAATTCAAATCTGTCATTGTTTCCAACATGTTTAATGTTTGGTGACCTAGGTTGTGATTTGGCCTGAATAAAGAATCATGTCCTCTATCACGACTATGATTATGGTAATGAGAAAGGATGTCCTATATGTATAAGTTACATTTTTATGGCTTTTAAAGGAATTTTTTAAATTTTGAAAATGGGGAAATCGCCACCTAAGGATAAAACATATTCCAAAGCCATTTTTACATAAGGTTGAAGTAATTCAAGAGGATCAAATCAAGATTAAAGTGATAATTCAAGAAAATTAGCAGTATTTAACCAAGATTGGAGTGAAGATTCAAGAATAAATCTTCACGAGACTGAGTTTTCTATTTCCTTATTTTTCCTTGAAGATTCTTGAGTTTGTATTTTTAGAAATGGACTAGTTTCTTCTAGATCTCCATGGGATAAGCCTTAGGATTAATTGTTTATTTTCATGTTTTGATTTAGTGAAAGATTTTAATTATTTTAGGTTTTTTTATGATTATCATCATATTTGGATTTGGATTTTTCTAGAAATTCAATTTCAACTTTCATAAATTTAGATTTATAAATCATTTATATGAAGAGATCAATTATATGAATAAAAAGTCATGCATGAATTTCTAGAAATAAAATGACATAAATCTTTTCAATTTAGATTGAATCTTAAAACATGAAATCTGTAGACAGGTTTAATAAATATTATTATGGTTTTAATTTAGAAGATATCCTAATTAATTAACTAAGAGATAGACACTATATTTATTGAGAAAGGATATAATTTAATTAATAGATTTGAATGTTCTAAGTAATTGAGGATAATCATTAATTCAAGATAAAACATAGGTATATTAAAGTTCTAGGGCTTCTTCATCTAGGTCATATTACTTTTGATTGTTAGGTCTTTATATTAATTGCTTTGGTTTGTCTTTTCAATTTAATTAGTTAATTTTACCTTAATCAATAATTTAATCAATCAATCATTGTTTTATTAAATTATATGATAGAAAGATAGCTACTACTAGTAATTATAATTCTCTTTAGAATGACACTCATGCTCACTGTACTATACTATAAAGAGGTAGGTTCACTTTCTTAGATGATCATAGTATTGTTTAAATCATGAGAACATCATGTTTTTGTAGTTGTTGCTAGGGATTAGAATATACACAATGCTTTATTTTATCAGTCTAATCATTTCTCTTGTTTTTTTATTTTTATTTATCAAAATTATTTGTTTAGAATCTCTTATTTTGATATCGTGTTTCGACTTCAAAATTTCACGTCTAGGTACCCTAGTGTATGACCAAAAGCAAATTTGAATATTTGCTTGCACTATAACCCAAAATTAAGAGAACATTTCCCTAGAATTTAAGGAAGGGAAACTTAAGAAGTTTGGGACATTTAGAAGCTGTGAGGATGTAACTACAGAAGACAATGAAAAATGGAAGTGGGATAAAGAGCATAGCTTACCATAGAGAATCTAACAAAGACATCACTTAGGTGAATTGAATATAGTGTTAATAGGCAAAGAGTTGAGACTACTATCTTTAATCTTATACCTTTGATGATCTATATGCTTTAATAGCTCATTCAATTTAATGGTTTGTTAAACTAGAATCCAAATGTACATATTGCTAAATTTTTGGAAACCTACAATACTTTCAAACTTAATGAATTTTTTTAGGACGAAATTAGCTGAGGTTGTTTCCATTCACATTGAGGGGACAAACCTTTTTTTTTAATTGAAATCCAATCCCCCAAGTTTTATTACTAACTAGAACTAACTAGCTAAAAACTTTCTAACAAGCTATTTCCCTTTAGCAAGACTAGATAAGCTCAAGAATGACATCATCTCCTTTCAGAAGTGGGATAATAAGACATTGTATGATGCTTGAGGGTGATGGAAGTAACTACTGAGGAAGTTTCCACCCATGGGTATTATTTAAGGACACTGATGTAGAAGTTCCATGGTGGTATTAACAATGCAACCAAGTAAGTTGATTAATGCATCTTCAAGTGGTGCTACTAGGATTACAACTCCTAAGTAATTACAAGAATTGATTAAGATCATAGTAATGAAAAATTATCAGTGGAGGAATTTAAGGTAGAAACTGAAATTAGATGATGTGCATAATGTGGATGTGATCACATCATTAGAAATAAAGGTTAGTGCCTTGACAAGGAAGAATGAGAACATCACTATGGTTGCTTAAGCAGCTTAAGTCATAAATTGTGATTTTTATAGGGTACACCCTAACCATGAGTGTCAAGCACCAAGAAATGTGGAATAGATGACAAAATAGGTAAATTGTTGGGAAACCAACCCTTTGTTAATGTTAGTTTTAATGCTATGTCACAAGTTTAGAGATCATAATTTTATACTATAAGAAATATTGGTTTATAGATAATAGTATTAGTCATCTAAAAACTTTAATTACACTTTCTCTAAAGCACAAAATAAAATGTTAATAACTAAAATTAAACTAAACTAGAACAATCTAACAATTTAACAATCAAGAGCGTAGGAACTTGAGAAAATGAAGATAAACATGAGGAATTACTTCTATCCCTATATTATCTTTCTCGTACCTTATTGATTCCATTATGCTTGACCTAAGATATCCTATGGTTTTGATTACCCTCTCTTAAAGTCTAACCAAGTGTCCCTAATTGAAAAAATAAGAAAAGAAATGCAATCTCTCTATCTCTTGAAACACTTCCTAACTAGTTATAAAGCTATAAGTAACTAATCAATTAATTAAGATCTCTCTTTAATTAATCAATAACCTCCTTTTTATATGTCTATTAGGATTCAACTCTCGTTGGACAACCTAACACTAATTTCTTAATCCAATCTCTCGATTTGAATAAAGGAGAAAACATTATAAACATCATAAACAAATTGCATTGAATCAATCAAAAAAAGATTCAATAAAATTTTTCTAGAGTAATTTCTAAGAGAAAGTTAACTGCTCATAATGTAACTGAGTTCCACAAAAACCATACTTCTAATACAAAAAAGTAAAAATGAAAGGAAAGGGGAAAACTAGATGAAGATTGAACAATCTTTCTCTTCTAACCTTGGTGTAGAAAATCTAGAAAGTTGGTTATTCTTGATGTTTTCCCTAAGTTGATCTTGTTTCCTCCTTTAAAAAGCCATCAAAACTTGTTCTTTGCCTCCTTGGGTATGTCTAAAAACATTCCTTGACAACTCCCATGTATAAAACACCTATGTCAACTTATCCATAGTTAAACCTCTGCTTTTCCCCAAGTAAAATCAAATCCAAGGAAAGTAAAACACATAAGCCATACAAAATGAAATAATAAATGATAGCTTAAATGTAATAAAGTCAAGAAATTTTATGGAACTATCTTGGACAAGAACATCAATTATTCTAAGAGATCCAAAACATTCACTTATTCCATTCACATAATGAAAGTCTATGAATTGAATATGCACTTTAATTAGAAACTTACTACCTTACTCTCACATTCATGGCATTTATCAGCATGTACTATGTTCTAATTACCAAGGGGAAGGTTGGCTATCATTAAGTAATCACTCACGAAATGTCTTGACATTGAAATAAGATTCATAATTTTTCACTTTTTCACTTAAAACATAAAACTTTTACATTTATTAAGAATAAATGCCTAATATTTTTTCATGATTGTGAATGACTTGTAGGACATACCTCCGGTTACTTATTTAGGTCATGCACTTTTAGTTTGTTTGGAGTGTCATTTTAGCCTTTTTCTATGTGAAGGTGCATGTCTTATATGACACACCCCTAGTTACTCAATTATATCACATCACACAATCAACTTTTGGCTTTACTCTTAACCCCTTTTCTTTTGTTTAGTCACATTTATTTGTGGAGTTAGTGGACTAGGAGCTCTATTTAGCATACTTATTTTAATTATATGTGAATCTATATCACTTCTTCCTAATTAATCTTCTCCATAAATGATCACTAATGAATCCTAGTAAATTAAGTTTAATCTCATAGTAAAAGCAACCAAAAAAAATGTTAAAGAGGTAAGAACATGTAAACTTGAAAATTCAATGGAAAGATAATAAGATGTAAACTTCAAAAGGTAGCATTTCTTCACTAATTAATTTGAAAATTCAATGGAAAGATAAGAACATGTAAACTTCAAAAGGTATCATTTCTTTTGAAAATTCATTGGAAAGATAATAACATGTAAACTTCAAATGGTCACATTTCTTAACTACTTGGAGGACCTTGTTTCTAGATAAACCAATTCCTTTCAATTTCATGCCACCTATAAACTCAACCATAAGCACACATCCAATGCAATTCTCACGACTTGTAACAAAATAAAGAAAAATATAAATGATGCATACTCACATTCAAAATGTCATGCAGAATGAAAATACAAGTACTACCTCCCTACACTTGGACATCACATGGTTTTCAATGTAAAAATGAATTACAAAAACAAATAATTAACACAAAGTAAACAATTAATCAAAATAACCCCATAGAACACAAAAAAATAAAAGAGATAAGGACAAGAACGGCTTATGGAGAGTGTAGGGGTAGCCACTTGAATCCCCTGGACTATAAAAAACTTAAGCTTCTATTTGGTTTGGTAGTGCTATTAATGTGTGACCTGTTATAATTGTGCTTCCATATTATCCATACATTGTTCCATCTTCTTCTTGATGGCCTCCATTGCATTTAAAACTCATTCACAAAATTCCTTATTGTCATCGAAATGATCACTAAATATGTCAATAGACTCTAGTGCAGAAGGGGAACTAGAAGCCCTTTTACCTAACTTCTGTTTCACAATGGTGCAAGTGCAAGGGATTTGGAGCTCCGTATTCAAGTGCTCTAGAATTTCAGCTCTCGTCCATTAAAGTACCAATAAGGGATCGAAGTTAGATCTTTGGTATCAATGTCAAAATTTTAAACTAATGCTGTAGCAATGAATCCCATTCCCCAATAGCTACCCTTTTTTATTAACAGGCTAGACTAAGACATGAAATATGCGATATGATGTGTAGAGCTTAACATTTGTGTCCAAGCACCGCAATAAAAACAAATATTTGGAAGAACATTTGTTAAGTTGGATTTTATTGAAAACAGCATGACACAAAAACTTATGTGACAAATGCACTTGACTTGTAATTAATGTATTCAGAGCGTTGTGTGCATTAAAGTCATTTAGCCTAGTAAGGTGTTTTCAATATGGTTAGATGTTAAAATCTTGATTGGTTTCATATACATTGGATTTTTGAAAGCCAAATATTTCATTCATCACATCCTAATTTAATTGGTTATCCTGCCCTTTCAATCTAAGCTTAAATGAATTCAATTTCTTTGATTCATAGTGTAGTGTAGTAAAGAAGTCAAGCATGAGTTCTTCGTAAATATGATAATCATTTTGAAAGAATTTTTCCCAATAGTATTTCTTGCTCAATTTCAAAATTTTTTCCTTAAATCCTATTTTCTCCAATAGCTCAAAATTAAAATACCTAGGGGAGACAATTTTTCTAGTTTAAATAAGTTTAAAATACTAAACTTCTTCTTTAGAGAAGATTGGAAAGGGTGCAGGGTGCACCATTGTTAGCTGCTATATCTCTTAAACCACACCCTAAAACTATAGCTTAGTCTTTGGATATTGATTTCATGATTATTGTCTTCTTCCTTATAACTATGGATAGCCAAAATCTAAAATAAAGAAAGAAGGAAGAAGGAAAAAAACAAGGACAAATGTGAAACTTACCACAAAGGGTAATAAAAAAATGGATGGCTGTAAAAAGTTAAAGATGTTGATGAAATCTATAGAAAGTATGAAGAATAAGGGAACTAAAAGATATGGATGAGAAATGGGATAAAGGGAAAGGGAAATCAAGTCTTAGGGCAGGCTAGAGGGAGAATAAAGGAGTGGAAAAGATGAGGGAGGGTAGGGTTTTGAAAAAGAAAAGGGAATGGTATGTGGGACGCCTGTCATAATCGTGACAGAAATTGTAATTTTTTTTGTCCCATACCTAAATAGATTGAGATATAGGATACTGAGGGGCCTCGCCTTGCCTCACCTTACAAGATAAGGCTACAAAAGAGAAAGAGAAAAAGATGAAACCCAGTTTTCCATGGCTTTCTTCTCCCCTTAGTTGAGCATCTTTTCAAACCTTTGTCCAATCGTCTATAGGCTAGAGCTCTTGTCTGGTGACTTATAAAGCTGATCAATCGACTTTGTTCCCCTAAAATGAAAAATTTGAATACGAATAAGATAAAAAAAAAGACATCATTGAAGAAAAAAAGGCAATAGCTTCAAACAAATTAGGGAATGGTAGGGGGTGCCTATCACAATCATGGCAATAACTATAATTTTTTTATGTTGCCCTTATGCTAGTGCATGAGGGTGATAGAGAGTGACTTTGTAATGCTTTGTCTTGAACAATTTTTGCTCCTTGGCATTATAAACTTCCATTAAATGTTCAAACAATGAAAAGGAACATAAAAAACAACCTAATACCATTATAAAAATAATAATAAAACACAATCCAAACAAAAGAAAGGGTAAAAAGAATGCATCAAAAAATCAAAGAACTTAATAGATCTTATCCACTAACACAACATGCTCAATTTAAACTCATAAGTTTGACCTTGCCTTAATCTCAATACAATCAAACAAGAGAAAGGAAAGAGATCATTTCCCTTTTTTGTGAAAAGACTCCTTTGAAGTAGGATTTGCATTTTTGCCCATTCACCTAAATGTTTCCCATTTTTCATTTTCCAATTATAAGGCTTCATGTTTAAACACTTAGATGACTTTGAATGGACCACTCTTGTGGGACTTAGGCTTTTTGGAACATAATTGAAGTCTTGAATTGAACAACAATATAAACTCACATAATTGATTCTAAAATTTTTGAAAATGTTATTTGCCTATATCAATTGTTAAAAAATGTGATGTCAAAAATTAAACTACAAAACTTGATACAAAATATTATATTTAGTCTTAATAGAAATCAATTTTTGAAACAAGGTACCATTTGTTAATAACATCATCAATTACGAATTGTTAGAAAATTGATTTGTTGACACCAATTGCAAGGAAAAATATGGCAAACTTATATTTGATACTAATTAGCTACCAGTTGTTAATAACACTTAAAACAACCCCCAAAGTCCATAATATCACTTATCACTGTAAAAACAGATACTCCTCGTTAAGATTCAGTTGAGACCAAAGTCACAATATCATATAAGGTAAAAACAATTTCAAGATACCAATTAAATCACTTTACACAATTCTAAGGTTGCTACAAAAAAATTTAAATTTCATCCCAAAATTATCAAGAATTAAACTATCTCCCCATGTTAATAAAACTTTTGTAACAAGTTCAAAACTTTGCAGATTGCATAATTTCAAAGATTTCAAAATTTAGGACTCCCCCTAAATTCATGCAATCTCGATAATAAATCAAATTTTCTTTGTATAACATAAGATGCATGAGAAGGGTCATAACATATCAAATCATTGAACCACAAATGCATTCATGCTTGACTTTTAAAATGCTCATGGAAGAAATAATCAAAAATAAACTTTTGACACTTGATTATGCAACTTAAATGAACATAATGCTTTAAAACCAAGACTTCCGAACGTTGATGGTATATGCAATAAAATGTCATAAGATTTCGAACACCCTTTTCAAAAAATTAAATGTCATTAAATTCATTATTTCTTGTAAAATTTCACACATTTTAACTCTTTATGCTATCAAACTCTATATACTTGAAAATCATGCATGTGCAAGACTTTAATGACTGGCTCAAAATATCATTATGTGATTTTTTTGAAGTCGAATGTCATGACATGAATTATTAGCAACATATGGTAATAGATCTTTAACATTAAAAGACATGGTGTCCAATTTTAAAATTTTTGACATATTATGAAGCTTTCAAAACTTTTAATAATCCAACATATGGAAGCAATTTAAACTTTTCAAAATTCTTTTGTTAAATAAATGAATCCTTTATCTTACATAAAACTTATAAGCTCCCCCTTAATGAAGCCAATTTCTTAAAACAAATGCAAGTTTGAGTTTAAAAAAAGAGGGATAAAAAAATCACGATTTATGAAAATTATGCTAATCATCCAAAAAGCATTCAAAATAAGCATTTACAAGTCATAAACTTCATTTTAACTGACCATGGAAAAACTAATCATACAAGAATGTCATTTAGAAAGTTCTTCTACCAATTAACACATACTCAATGAAATGAAGAAACTTCAAAATTATATTCATGCAATCCTAATCATGGTTCATAATGAAAAAACATGTCAAGAGTTATAAACATAAAAAAACTCAAAGGCATCAATCATCAACTATGAACAATTATATATGAAAAGTATACCTAAGAAACAATTTAAGAGTATTGATAAATTTACAACATCTTAGTAAGAAACCATCATTAAAAGCACCATTAAGGATTGAAGTGGAAACATTCACAAATTGGAAGAGAAGGGAAGTGGTGGCTTGACAAAAGAAAAATGAAAGCACCAATAAAGCAAAAGCATTAAAACCTAAAACATGACTAAATAATTGTCAGTCAACCAAACTACCACTATTGGTTGACCAACCTTAGGTCGATCATTATTTAGTCGATCGAACTTGCACACTAATGCATTTCTAAAACATAAAAATTTCAATCATGAGAAACTAAAATATTATTTCAATTATTCAATAATTAAGCATGTATTCCAGAGCATTAAGTAATAGTTAAAATAAAGAACTATGCATTTTAAGTTTAAGACGTACCTCCCTTTTATATTAGTCACCAGATTCATCTCTTTATTTATTTATTTTTACTTTTTCTAATTAAAAAATGATTGCGATTTTTGTTTTTTATTCATGTTCTCATAGATATCCTTTAAAACCTATAAAAACAAATTTAATGAATCTTTGGTAGTTATATCATCTTGGGTCCTCGATGGTTAGTTTTAAACCTATCACAACCATTTAATAAAACATTTAAACAGCCATTACAAAATTGTTGAACATGTCCATAGTTACCACAATAATCACAAGTCAAAGGTTTATGTAACCTATATGAATTTTCTTGAATATACCTTGGTATAGATAGATTAAAATTTCTAAATGAATGACAAAAGGGTCTCATATTATTATTAGAAAAATATTGTTCCTATATATATTTCTAGATATAGACTTTTGTTATGAATATCTTGTCTAAAATATTCATGAGACACATTTAGTGGCATATGATGAGTATGATAAAGATTCATGCATGGCTGAGGATCATATGAAGTAGAATATATATATATATTATGTTGATAAAGTGCATTGACAAAGAAATTATGTTTTTTTTAGGCACATGCACATTTTTCTATATGAAAATCTTGACGTGTAAAAAAATGCATGAAAATTGTTGTGATAGGATCTAGATGATGAAGGCCTAGAAACATTTTTAACATATGGCCTAGGTTCTTCTTCCTCTAAATTCTTTCCTTTAAAAAATTTAGTCATACTAGAAGAAGGCCAATTATCACCAATGTAACCTAACCATGTCTATCAATTTCCACCTTTTGATCACTCAACATGTTTTCCAATTTCTCATTCCCTTTAGTGGATTAGCAACTGAGTCCTTAAGGGCATCTATCTCAATTTTAAGAGATACATTTTCTTTTACTAAACTATCATGATCAATGTAACATTTTAATTGCAATTGTTTATTTAATGAGGTATTTTCTTCTACCAATTTTTTAAGTTCACAATTAACATAATTCTTATGAAAACTTTAGCAAATAAATTCATCATTAAAAATATCATGAGTTTTAGAACTAGCTATATCAATATAATTATTAGTACTAGTGCGGACCTCTTCTTGCTCTACCAAGTCTTTATTAAGTTCCTCTTCAGTGGATTGAAGCACATCCTCATGATTTATATCTTCGTACAAATTTTCTAATCTACACATAATGGCATTAGTAGAAGAATTTATTGAAACTTTATCAAGAATACTCTTATCTAATGCACAACGTAAAATATTTAAAGCATGACTATTGAAAGACACTAATTCTTTATGCTTTTCATATTTATGAGCTAATTTTCCATCTATGAAAATTGTTTGAACAAGGGGACCTTCTGCAACTACAATCCACAAATAAAAACTATATCCTCTTATGAACATTTTTTTTTATTTTTCCAAACCAAGAAGTTTTCTCCACTAAACAAATGGGTAAATATGGATCTGAACCAAAAAGTTCCATCTATCTTTGCTCACCAATTTTTTAAAATTAAACCAATGTGAAACCTAAGCTCTAATACCAATTGTTGGCCCTATATGGCACTTAAGAGGGAGTGAATTAAATTTTAAAATTCTTCTAAGTTATTAACTTAATCTTTTACGAATTTATATAAGTACAAAAGCTAAACAATAATTCTAATTTATGGAGTTAAATAATAAAAATAAATTCATAAAAGTAAAAGAGTAATTAAGAAGGACACAAACTATTTATTTTTATTAAGAGTTGTTTGCTTACTCCTACATTTAGTCCTCAATACCACTGTTTTGATTTTTACATTATTGCATAAAAAATCAATGTCAGATAGTACAGTCCTTTTTCATGGTTCAAGGATAACCTTTCACCCTCTCTTTTCTTATGCTAAGAAATAACCTCATAACACTCAATTTTAAAGGCTAAGGAATAACCTATTAATAGTCTTTTTTTTTAATATCAAGAATAACCCTTATAAGAATTCATTCTTGATTTTCTAACCCCATACACAAATACTTTCATAAAAATGCCACTCTTTTTACTTTACCAAGATGTTTAGGGGGCTCATAATAATATAAGAATGAATGGAAAACTTCACTAAAACATATATAATGCTCTAAGAATACACAAAACATTTGTATAAGAGCTTTCAACACTTCTCCTTATCAAAGATATACATAACACATCTATTTATGTGCATTTTAAGGCCTTATAGCTATTTCCCAACGTTCATATTCATTAATTCATTTTTCTGTTAGAAAATTAGCCGTTATGCAACAATCATATGCCATCTTGCAACATTCGGTCGACCTATCTTTAGCATTTATCTATTCAATCGACCGATGTAGTCATTTCGTTAACTGTCCTTTAACTTTCAATAGTTTGGTGTACCGATCCTTATCATTCGATCTAAGCAACTCCAAATCCACTGAACTTAAAGTCAGATCAAAACAACACTAACTCCAAATATCAAAACACATCTAAATTCAATCATCTTACCAAATTTCCTTAATATTTAGTTTAATATATATCTTATCATATACAATCCTATGCCTATCCAAATCAGCTTGAATCCATACAACTCTAATTCAATTTACACAACCCAAGACTTAATCATACAAGTTATAACATCATAACCACTATACCAAAACACTAATCATACTAATTTATTCATCCATTTATCATTTATTCATTTCATTAAACATATATAATAATGTAATACCTTATATTCATCTAACTGAACATCAAGAGGATTTTCACAAACATCAAATGTAAACAACATCTCTTAATTAGGCATTATATATGAAATAATAAATATGGATGCATATATATCATTGAGCCTTTTTTATAGTATGGTAAGACTAAGAGAAGACTTACAAAGTAACTTACACATAAACCTATAAAATTCTACTCTTTAACTTGATCTTCTATCTTCAATCTTTAAGTCCATCTCATATGCTTCTCTTATCATCAAGATGATCTTAAACTTTGTGATTATTTAACACAAAATCTTAGATATGCTCTTCAACTCTAAGGCTCCACAACCATGAACTTATATCTAACAAACTCCATAAATACATTAGTAGAAAACGCTTTGCCATTATCAAAACAAAGGTGGAACCAATGATTGGTTTAACACTCTTGGCACTCTAAACCTATTGATATCCTTTTGACAAACTTTTGCACTACCTTACCATCATTATTTGTTCCTGCCACCACTTCAGCCCATCTAGAGACATAATTAACACTCACTAAGATATAGGTGTTCCCAAATAAGGATGGGAAGGATCCCATGAAATTTAGGCCCTATACATAAAAGAACATCGACATCCAAGATTTTGAAAAGGGGCATCTCATCTTGATTCGAAATATTTATGACTCATTTGCATCTATCCCAATTCTTCACATATTTGTGCACATATTTGAACAATCTAACATAAAAGAAACCACATTCTAATATATGAGCTAATGTCTTATTTGCTCTATAATGACTTGCATAAGATGAATTGTGA
>JAOXYD010198239.1:0-22657 GCA_028565735.1 Pinacopodium congolense | reverse complement strand
ATCTATGTGTTTTTCACTTGGTACATGTATGTTTATAACACCCATAACATAGGCCATATTCAATCTTATATATGATGAATAAATTAATTTTCTAACTAGTTATTCATATCTACCAACTGAATTAAGGAATATTCCACCTAGTTTTAATGATAACAAAACAATCTTGCTACTAATGTATTTTAGTGTGTTTAATGTTTTGGAAGATAGGCATGTTGAAATTATGTTTAGAATATGTATCTTAAAGTCTTAGAGCATAACATAGATCTTATGAATATCAAAGGAAAAAAGTTCAAGTTAAAGATCAAGATAGAATTTTCATAGGATATTTGTTGTAATTTTTAATGTTATTCTATCTTAGCCATGTCATTGATTTTAAAGAGGTAAAATCATGAATGTTGCATTTATGATTAGTGATTTTGTATTTAGGTTGCAAATAAAGAAAAAATGTGTGGAGTTATTTTTAAATAATTCTATTCATACACAAAAATATTTTTAGAGAAGTATTTGATTTATTTGTATACATGTGTGTGTGTGTTTTTTTTTTTATTAGTTTTAGGATGATTTCAAAGTGTTAAAGTATGTTGAATTGTATTAAAAATTAGGATGACATGGGACTAGTCAATCAAAGGTGATCGACTAGTAGTGGGTGAGAGCATTATTAGGCAGTGACTATAAATGGTTTTTAATGGCACCTAATAGCTATAAAGGGTTATTGGGTCAATTTTCACTTATAAATAAATACATTAGGCGTGTGTTAGGAATTCAAGTGTAGTGAAACACAATTACAAGTGATGTGAGCCATTATAAGTATTTATTTGTGAAGATCGGCTCTATTTTTAATGTGTTTTAATGAGCATTCATCTAAGTGTATTGATAACCCCTGTAAACACTTTTTAGTGAGTCAAGTTAAGAATCCTTTGGGTGTCTTTTTAGAGTTAGTTGATCGTAAAGAAAAATTTTGTAAGTGTTACTTTAGAGTCTTTTTTTAAAAAAAAAGGGAGTTGTAAAAGTGGTTTCTGATAATGAAAATTTCCAACAAATTATTAGAGAGTATATGTAGATTTGGATTTTCTATCAAAGCATTATATTTTGTGTTATTATTATAAATTTTTTAAGTTTCTATATAATGTTTAGGGGAAATTTCCAATTAGATGTAAAGACATGGAAAAATTTAGTAATGTGTAGTTCACTCCCCCTCTTAAGGTTATATAAGGACCAATAAGTACTATAAGAGATAATTCTCATATAAAATGAATTCTAATGAATTAGTGACTAAAGATCACAATGTGGCATATATGAACTCATTTATCCCATCCAATAGTGTAGAAGGCCAAAACATTAATAGAGGCCCTTATTTTGATGAAAATGATTACTTATATTAAAAAACTAGAACGAAGTGTTTTCTAATGGCTGATAGTGTAAAATTATATAAAATGGTTTCAAAAGAAACCCTATGCCCACAAAATTATAATAAATCAAAAGATTCTAAAATCAAAAGATGAGTGGGATAAGATTGATTAAAAGTTGGTATCTTTAAATAATAAAGTGATGCATGTCCTATATTGTTCCTTAAGTAGAAATAAGTTTAATAAGTTATCTATGTGTGAAATCTCCTATGAAATTTGGCATCCTCTAAAGGTAATCCATAAAGGAAAACAACCAAGTTAAGGAGACCAATGTTAGCATGTTGACTCATTAATATATTCTCTTCCATTTTAAACATGATGAAATCATGTCCTCTATGCATGGTAGATTTATCAATATTATAAATACTCTTAAAGGTTTAGCTAATACATATACTAATGTTAAACTTATGAGAAAGATACTTCAATCCTTACCAAAAAAGGGAATTCAAAATGATGGCCATCTAAGAAGTTAAGAACTTAAATATCATCCCCCTTGAAGAACTAATTATATAACTTTTTACCTTTGAAATGAGGTTAAAAGAGACACAAGAAGAGGAGGCCATCAAAAGGAAGGAGAACATGACATTCAAGGCATTAAGGGAGGTGTATAGTGATGATGAATCCTCCACAAGTGGAAGTAATGATGAGGATATAGCCTTACTTATAAAAAGTTTAAAATTTTTTTAAAAGAAGAAGATGTATAAGAGGAAAAAAAGGGCTATAATCAATCTAAGTACCATCCTAAAAATAAATTAATTAACCTTACTTGTTTTTAATGTAGGGAAACATGTCATATAAGGTCATAATGTTTTTTTTTAAAGAAAGAAACAAAAAGGGGAATAAGGAAGGAAGAAGAAGAAAGCATGAAAAGTATAGGATGATTTAAACGAGTCTGAAAGTGAAAATGAGGTGGCATATATGTGCTTTATTGCAAACAATGAGCTACTTTCTTGCCCTATTTCTTATGATGAAGATGATTGCGATGTAAATTTTATCTATAATTGACTAGTTAATTACTTAAATGTTTTAACTAAGAAAAAGAAGAAATTATCAACAAAGTATAAAGAAACTTTGAAGTTATTAGATACATAAAAACTTAAAAATGAAAAACTAAGGCATGACTTAAATTCAAAGATGTAAATAAAAGTGATAGGCTAAAATTGATAAATGAAAACGCATCTTTGAAAAGAGATATAGAATCCCTTAAAGAATCATGATTTAAAATCAATAAATGGAAAGAAAAATTGGAATCAATGTTACGAGTATAAAAGGATTCAAATGATAGGCATGGTCTAGGATACACTAGTGAGCATGCACCATCAACTAGTAAGATTACCTTTATAAAAGGAAAGAACCTAGAATTTGAACCCATACCTAGGCCATATAAGTGAAAGACACTCATAATTAGGATACAACCTAAAAAGAGATATCATGTATACATATATGTGATACAAATGTAGTTTATAGGGGTTTAAAGTATCAATTATTATTTTTTTGCCCTTATTTTGGTGTTAAATTTTCCAACTTATGTGTGTTATTATTTAATTTGTAGGTTCATGCCCAATGAGAGGAGTTTTGTTTAAAAAGGATTAAGTGTGGTGTCATTATTGGATAGGTGACTTAAGATGTAAACAATTTTTACTTTGAAATTAACCATCACGTAGGCAAGTGCACTTATAAAAAAAGTAATATAATGGAATGTTTTTAAGACCCTAAATGTCAGTCCCACAGGAATATTTTATAATTATTAGGTTAATTAGCTTACAATTATCTAAATAATTCCAATTAATTGACTAAAAAGCCAAAGATTACTAACTTAACTTAACTTAACTTGCTTTAAACAATGCAAATTGACTTCTAAATTGTTTTAAAAAATTACCAAAATTTCCAAATTGTTGAAATTAGCTAAGGGTTAGGTTTTCAAATAATTAATTGAACAATTAACATTTTAGAGGTGGATTTAAAGTATCTTCAAAAATTTAAGACAATGTTATGGTTAAGATTATGTCTTTTCTCTATTAATCCTAATTTGAATTTTGGTCATACATTAAATTAAGTTAATAGGCCTTATGTTTAAGAGGTTAAATTCTAGATCCATAATCTCATAACTTAAACTCTCATAAAAAATCAAAAAAATTTCATTTAAAAATTAATTTTCATTTCATATTGATTTTTTCAATAACCTAAGTTAATTTCTCAAGTCTTAGATCATCTTTTAATCCATTATTAAGTGGATAACTTAAAATGGATTTTTTTGACCTTCAATAAACAAAAAATAGACCCTTAATCATGCACAAAGATCATTTAATTCATTTATACACCCATCCCTAGCTAAAAAATCAAATTAACCACATATATTCATCAAAACATACAAAATAGTCATATTAAGCAATAGGCTTTGTTAAATCTAAATATAAGAGCTTAAATGATGAGTTTAGAAGTTACAATTCTCCAACAATAGCTCTCAAATGATCCCCCAACTTCTCAACTTCATTTGGACTCTAGCACAAATCTAAATCAATAAGCAAACATCATGATAATCAAAGAATAAGAAGAGATAGGAACTTAAACACAACACTTTGATTAATCATGAAAAACAGAGAAAATAAAGAAGTAATATGAGTTAGAAAACCCCCTAAGAAGATTTCCAAGCTCAGAAAAATGTCTTAACATCAAGCTCTATCATTTGGCAAAGTAAAAATCAACACAAAATCGAATTTACAAATATTTAAAGCCTAAGAGCATTAAGAACTCTCTTAGAGTGAAGTTAAAGAAAAACTATATGACTTCAGATTTGATCTCCTCTTCATTATAATGAGTTTCCTGTGTTTTTCACCTTTTCTGCAGCTTCCAAACATATAACTTGATCCTACAAGATAAGAGAATTTATTAGAAGCACACCTCAGCCATAATATTGAAGATTTGGTGGAGATATGTCTAGCTTCTGGCTATACAGTGGGTTGAATTGAAGTTATACGGCGGTCTGGCAACTGCTATATAGCTCCTGATGATGCAGTCCCTATACAAAGGTCTTAGGAGTTATAGACGTGTCTCTTCGTATCCTTGTACATCTGTTTGAAAGTGGCGAATATGCTTTATATTTGCATAATTCTTCAATTAATTTTCATTTCCCGCAAAATAAATAATTTGAACGAAAATTTAAACATATAAACATGAAATTAAGGGTTAAAACATAACAAATATTCGTTAAAAACATAATTAATTTGATCCATATCATATGGGTACTTTTCAGAAGAATAATGTGCGTCTTTAATAGTACCATTATTATCCCATTAAAACCACCATTACTATCAACTTATAAGAAAGATATGATGAATTAACAGTGTCATTAAAGTTCGAACAAGACACCGTTAAAGTACATTAAGAAGATAGAAGAATAACATGAGTGTATAATGACATTGTTGATCTTTGATTCTGAGGACTATTAATGTCTTTGGAGGCATATGCTAATAAAAAAATCAAATGGCAAATTAGACAACTCAATTTTAATTAACCCTAAACCTTATTAGGATGTGTATAAGCATACTTTATAGACCTTAAAATAGATTTTAATTACATTTTTATTAGTTCGTAGTAACTTTCCACATTTGCTTTAGGTTTTACATCATTTTTGGTTTTTAATTAGTTGTAATAGACATTCAATATTCCTTTTAAGGGTTCTAAGTAGCATAGCAATGTTCTAGAGATTAAAAATCAATTTAGAGCATACTCCTGGTGTGTTTAAACCTTTAGTCCATTATACATTAATTCAATTATTTATTTAATAAATATGTTATTTGTGTTCATTATTTTATTTTTATTAGCTAATATGGATGGCTAAATTATTTATTGGATAAGGTTAGGACAGTGGATGATTTAATTGAGTTTTATTTTTTAATTTGTGTACTTAATTCTCTGTTATAAGGTGGCCAATTAGAATAGACTCATAGATAATTAGGGATTCAAAAAATCTATCCTAGTTATTGGAAAAACCAATAAACTACATAATTTAGATCAGTTAATGACTAAACATTGGTTATCTATAAGGGCCATAATTCTAAAATAGGGATTCTAGGATTAAACTTTTTGATCTTTAAGCCTATTACTTAAGGTCATTGAATAATCAAACAATGAACTAATACCAATAGAGATAGGGCATAAATTTAACCATAGTTATGTCTTTTTTTTTATAAGGATACCCTAGATTAGGCCACATAAATAGTTTTTAAACTCAATTAAATCATTAAAACCTGAAAACCTTAACTATATATTTGAATTGATAATTATCCATTTTAATTTTTAGTTCTTTTACAATATTTGATAGTGAGTTTAACTTAGTTCAATAGTTTTTAAGTTAACTAATCAATCAATTTAGGTCCTTTAAATAGTTGTAATTCAAGTAACTTAGTTATGATAGGTATACTTGCCTATAATTAGTCTTAAGTTGAAATTATATTTAAAATTAAAGTAGAGATAGACCACAATACGTTTTTGGAATCATTATTAAGGATCCAGATTAATAATACTAGGAATTAATAGGTGGCAATTAGTCTAGAGTTATTTTTGCTATTTTTACTGAATTTTCATTAATTATTTTCTAAACTTTTCTTTGGTTAGTTTTATGAATTTCTTTGTTTGATTAATTTATACTTATTGATTTCTTTGTTTTCCTTAGTTAGTTTTCTAGTTTCATTTAGTTATTTTCTTAGTTTTGAATGCATACTTCGACTAAAAGCCTTACGAACTTGGTTTTGGTTTAGAGTTAGAGAGAACTATACATAGATATAAAAAAGAGACTCAGATTGGCACCCCTAAAAAAGTAGAGATGAAAAAATTGATGAGGATCATTTATAAATAGAGATTGAATCTATAAATATGGAACAATAAGAACATATAGGTGTTCAGAAAAAAGGAAGAAATTAGAGAACCTACTATCATGGATTTAGCTGTAGGAAGTAGTGGTAAACCTTTGGTAAGCATAGTTAGACCTAGGGCTAAGAGAATAATTTTTTAGATCTTTTATAGGATTATTTTCATGGATAAGGCCTCACAGTTTGAAGGTTCAATCTTAGAAGACATGAATACCCATTTAGAGACATTCATAGATATCTATAACCTATTTAGCCATAATGGGATTTTAAAGGATGCTATGTAGCTTAAGCTATTTCATTTTTTTCCTTAGAGACAAAGTTAGAGCCTAACTTTCCATCCTATAACCTAGCTCCATCACTGCTTAGGATGAGATTTTAAAGCTATTTTTAACTAAATTATTTCCACCAACCAAGATGACCAAACTAAAAATGGATATTACATTTTTTGTTTGGTATGAAAATGTAAGTCTATACGAGATTTGAGAGAGGTTTAGGGAGATGTTGTCTAAGTGATTGACTTATAGGTTAAGTTCATGATAAAAAGTAGATATATTTTATATTGAAGTCACACCATGTACTCATAATACCATAGATGTTGCCTTTAGAGTAGAGGTGTGACTTCAGTTTAAATTGTACTTCACTTTGTAGAAGAGGTTACTTAATAAACTAATTATTAGTATTAAAACCAATCTTAAAGAGCATGTGGTGGAGAAGAAGGACATAGAAAGGGAGAGTAAAAAGAAGGTGGTGG
Organism: Pinacopodium congolense; assembly: GCA_028565735.1. Taxonomy (NCBI): domain Eukaryota; kingdom Viridiplantae; phylum Streptophyta; class Magnoliopsida; order Malpighiales; family Erythroxylaceae; genus Pinacopodium; species Pinacopodium congolense. The sequence continues at coordinate 15,629 of JAOXYD010198239.1, read as the reverse complement.
AGAAAAGAAAAGAGAAAGAAGTTAAAGTAAAGAAGGGGGAGCGATCTAAGTTATTTACTAATCCTAACATACAACTTTAAAAGCCTACAATTCTATATCCTTAATGAATTAAAAGTTTCCACTTGGACAAGCAATTTTAGAAGTTTTTAGAGGTATTTAAGAAGTTATATGTTAATATTTTGTTTGCTGATGTACTAACTTAAACGCCTTCTTATATAAAGTTCATGAAGGATATTTTATCAAACAAAAGGAAGCTTGAGAAGTATAAGATTATAAAACTCAACAAGGAATGCTTTGTAGTCTTACTTAGGAAGTTAACTATAAAGCTTAAGAACTCTAGGAATTTTTAACTTATAGATAGAGAGGGATCTAATAGATCTTGGAATAAGTATTAATTTAATTCCTAATTCTAAATTCAAGAAACTAGGATTAGAGGAGCCAAAACCAATTATAATCTTGATAAGGATGCAATTTATAAAATTTCTATATGTATTTCAATGTCATTTCATCCCTACTTTGATGTTTAAAAGCTTGATTTCTTCTCCTTATGAGTTTACCTATAGATATGATCCTAGGACATAATTACAAGTTGAAAGGACCAAGTTCAAAAGTCATTTAGAGTAACATTTGAACTAGAAAAGGTATGGAATCAATTTGATGACTTAGAGCATCATATTATGAAGTTCCACACCAAAGTTCAAGGCTATATGACAAGACATGAAGGATGAATCAAGAGAAGAGAAAGAGATAGAGAAGCTCAAACAAGAACTAGTTTTGGCGTAAGTGAATTTAGTGATGCATTATGTGCATTTTTATAGCTTATATTGTTTTGAAACTTTATGATGTGCAAGAATATCATGTGAGGAGCCTACATACTAAATTTCCTATCTATCAAAGGTGCGTAAAAGGAGTTAGAGTGGAAAAAAAGAAGAGGGATAGAAGCTATCAACCAACCAGAATTTAGGATGATTTCCAACAATCTCAATGGTAGTTGAATCTAGAACAATATTAAGGTTTATTCAAGAACCATTGAATTATTTTTAAAAAAAAGCACTTTCTTACACCAAAATTAAGGCCAAACTCGATCTGTCACTTCCAAAACCTTCCTAAACCCTAATAGGATGAATAAATAACAGAAGAGAGGCATATTTCATCACTTTTATGGCTTTCTCTTGGTTAGCCATATCTTTTTTTCTTTTTTGCTTATGTTTTAGGGTTGTTTATATATTCTTTTCCTATCTTTTCTATGTTCAGACCATAGCTTAGCTAGTTTTTAGGTTTTGAACTTTGGGTTATCTGTTTTGTTGCCATTGTCTTTTTTCTATTTTGTTTTCATTTATATGTACTTAGTTTGGGTTATGTTAAATACTTATTAACATTTGTTTTATTTTAATTTATTATGGTTTCTTTAATTTTCCAACCTCGTTCATCTTCTTTCCTTTATGTTTTTTACATTTACGTTTATGTTATTAATAATTTTGGATTATATTTGTGTTATTTTCGTGATGTTATATTAGTTTTAATTGGGTTTGAAGATATTGGATGGATTAATGACTTATAATTGTGAGAATTACATGGGTCTTTAATGGGCATTGTGATTTTTACTAGGATTAAATTGGAATTTGGATTTATTTCCATGAATTAAAGATTGGTCATCCTAGGGGTAATTTCTAGTTCGACTGCTAGGATTTAGCTTTTGATCTGTCAAAGTTATTAATGAAATCCATAACTAGTGACAGGTTAATTGATTTTGTAAGTAAACTTAATCAATTAGTCTAGGATTGTAATTCTTAAGGCTACATGATCTAAGATTGTGAGATTGTGGCCTTAGTTAGTCATTCCCTAGTTCTTAATGCTATCACGCTACTAAATCTAAAGAACTTATTCTAGATTATCACGTAGTTAAAGATGAGTTTTCTATCATATAGGACTTATTAAAATTAGAGGAACTTAGGATGAAAGAGCTTGTTTATGTCTATAGGCGAGCATATTATGCATAACATAATTTATTTTTTCTATGTTTAATTATAATTCATGAATTCAGATAATATTTTTTTCCTAGCTTTTAGTTATTATTATTTGCATTCTTGTTTTGTTTGCTTTAGTTTCATTAATTGTCTCTGTATCTATTTAAGTTCCTTTGCATCATGAGTCTTCTTTTCTTTTTATTTTATTTTGTGCAACAATAAGAATAGTTAAAAAAATACTACTAGTTCTATGTGAAATCCACCTTGACTTGCCCTACTACATAGTTAGTCAGGTTAGTTAGGTATTTATTATTTGAAAATTTACTACAGATCCACCAAATCTTTTTGTAAATAGCTAATTAATCTATTACATATCTTAGAGGGATCATATAGGATGTACTCATTATGGTTGATAAACCTATTTTTCTATTGATTTGTAAGTTTTTGATAAGAAAGAGGATAGTAAAGTTCCTGTCATATTACGAATAACATTTATGGCTACTACAAGGACGTTTAACAATTTGCAAAGTGGAAAGCTCATCATTTTAGTACAAGGAGATCCTTTTTTATTTATTCGGAGCGATGAATCAACTTTCTTTCTTAGACTTAAACAATTTTAAAGAAATTATCCTTATAGAGAGTGACTCTTTTGTTCGTCGAGCAGATTTATTGCAAAAGGCATTAACACACTCATAGGTCTCAAAGTCAGATGAGGAAAAGGTTCAGGAGGAATCTGGATAATTAAAGGGTGAGAAGGAGTCATCAAATTGGATCCAGTCCACAAAGTACAAGTTTTTAGATAGATTAATTAAGCTCCTTCTAAAATCATCTATAGAAAACTAAATTACGCCACCTGTAAGGATCATTTTTCTTTATAACTTAATAACTTAAGTTATAAAAGGATTGATTAGCATAGGAATCATTATACCTTAGAGGGGTTTTCTAAATATTTTTAAATTAGCCCCTAAAAATTAAGAAAAGACTATCTCTGCTTGCCCTTACGGTACTTTTGTATATAGATGCATACCATTTGGTTTATGTAATGCTCTTATCACTTTCCAATTTCTTATGATAATGATTTTTTAAGAATTAATAGACAAAGGAGAAGACTAAGAAATCATAACTTTACCAAAAGAATAGTTTCTACCTTTGATAACACTTCTATGGTATATTGATATAGTCAATTACTTAGCTGGTAATGTTTCTCCCCCTGATCTTTCTTACCAATAGTAGAAAAAGTCCCTATCAGAGATAAAGTATTATATTTGGTATTACCCTTACTTATACAAGATTTATGTAGACGATATTCTTAGGAGATATGTATCTAAAGAGGAAGTACCCTATGTACTTAGCCATTATCATTCTAAAGAAGCTAGGGGATACTTTTGGGCCACCAAGGTAGTGGATAAAGTGTTAAAGTATGGTTTTTACTAGAACATCTTGTTTAGGTATGTATTTCAGTTTTTAAAATCTTATGACAATTGTTAAAGGGTCGAGAACATATCAAAGAGACATGAGATGACGCTCAACGATATCCCAGCAAGCGAGGTTTTTAATGTTTAGGGATTTGACTTCATGACGCCTTTCCCTAAGTTGTACTCAATCCAATACATTTTAGTAGTTGCAGGTTATGTGAGTAAATGGGTTAGAAGAAATTGTTTTACCTAAAAATGACATAAAGGGTGTGATTTAGTTTTTGAAAAAGAATATCTTTATGATATCTACAACCATAATTAGTGACGGGGGATCACATTTTTACAATAAATAATTTGATGTGTTATTAGGTAGCTACATCCTAGTATCTTCAAACTAATAGTTAGTTTAAGGTATCCAATTAAGAAATTAAAAAGATTTTAAAAAATAATGTTAGTATATTAAGGAAGAATTAGTTATAAAATTTAGATTATGGACTTTAGACATATCATACTTCCTTTAAAACATCTATTAGCATGTCTCATTTCAAATTGGTATATCACGTACAAATGAAGTTAGAATATAAGGTATATTAAGCCATTAAATTTTTGAATTTTTACTTAAAGAGTGCGGGAAAATAATGACTATTATAGTTGAATGAGCTGGATGAGTTTCTACTAGATACTTATAACAACTCTAAATTGTTTAAAAAGCGAGTCAAGAAATGGCATAATAAATATATCCAACATTATGAGATTTAGGTGGGTGATAATCTTTAGTCTACATCTTGAGATTAAATATTTTTCCTAGAAAATTTAGATCAAGATATACTGTCTCTTTTGAGTTAACCAAGGTATATCCTTTTAGCATAGTGGAGGTCAACAGTGGACACATAAGTTTTAAGATCAATGGGCAATGAATTAAGCTTTATACACTTAGTGTAGTAAAGGAACATAATGAGATCCTTGTAACTCAGATCCCAAGTGAACTAAGTTTAAAAAATGTGTTTTTATTTTATTTCTTATAGTAGAACCTTAGTTAATTATGTTTAATTGCTTTTATTTTTTTATTTTGTTCTCTCATATAGATACCCTGATCAGTTTCAAACAGTCTCTTATGCAATTAAATGAAAAATATACATTATATTTTAGTCAGGGGACCAGTTTTGCTTCCATCTCTTCCTTCTTATATTTATTTTGCTTTTTGAACATTAGGGGTAATGTTTATTTTAATTATAAGGGAGAGATTATAAACATTTAATATATTGTGCCAAGCCTATCAATTTTATCATGACTTTCTCAATAGTATATAATTTTTGGAAAATTCTTTTTTTAATAGCATAACATTGCAATTATTCCTTACGATTTTGATTATTTTAGTGATTCAAGGTGTTGATACGATTAATTATTAGTGTTAATGAAAAAGTGAATTTAAGTTTATTTTATATGATTAATTATTCGTGTTGATGAATAAGTGAATTTAAGTTTCTTTATGACTTTGGATAATAGATGTTTGATACATATTATGATGTTCAATGTTTAAAATACATATGCCTAAGCGATTGTGAATTTTTTTGAATAATTCTAATATGTTTAAATAATAATAATAATAATAATAATAATAATAATAATAATAATAATAGTATGTGTGAATAAGTAAGAGAAATAAATTCACTCTGTTGGCTTCATACCAATAAACATGTCAAAGTCAAAGTGTGGTGTTAGTAACTAGTTAATGATGGTGACTTAATTAAATAACCGGAAGTATTCACGATAAGATGTTTACTTTCATCTAAAAGGGTTAGGTAACTTCTTAAGCAAATCTTTGATGATCACAATAAATTTAATATCGTATGAATAAATAAAGGATGTGAACATATTTAAAGGTTGAAGCATGTTACTTTATGTACATTCATTTTATACAGATAATTGATTTTGTTATTTAGGTTGAAGTTTGAAAAAGTATAAAGTAAATTAAATTCACTTGCAATTTGTTCTGAGTGATTAGTTTCAAAACATTTTGATAATCCTTTATGATTGAATCAGTATTAAGGAACTTAAAATGGCTGTATGTGACAAAATTATTATTTTTCGTAAAATTAATTTCTATTAGGGATTGGGAGATATAGTGGTTTACATAAGGACGAGAAAACACTTATGGAAAAATTGATACGAGTGTAGCTTATAGGTTTTTTAGTATCAATTGTTTATGATTTGACCCCTATTTTGGTATTAAATTGTCTATTTATTTTGTTATTGCTTATACATTCATACCAAAGGAGCGGATTTTTATGTTAAAAGGATTAAGCATAGGTCCTTTTCTAGAGGAGTGACATATATTTTTATTGGTAACCATTATTATCCCATTAAAACTACCATTAATTTCAAATTAGGAGAATAATACAACCTATTAATGGCATTGTTGATATCCAAGCATGCCACTATTAAAGTCCATTATAAAGACAGAATAATAACGTGAGTCTATAATAGTGTCACTGATCTTTAATTTCAAGGGCCTTTGATGTTTTTAAAGGCTTGTTCTAGTAAAGAATTAAATGAGAAATCAGAAAATTCAATTCTCAATCAACCTAAAACCTACTTAAGACATATATACACATATTTTAAGGACCTTATAGCATATTTTAGTTAGATTTTTATCAGTTCTCAGTCAGTTTCCCTAATTACTTTAGGTTTTACATTTTTTTGGCATTTAGTCATTGTAATAAATATTCAATCTTACATTTGAGGATTCTAAGGAGTAAAGCAATGTTTTTAGTTTAAAGCATACTCCTAGTGAATTCTAAACCTCTATTCCATTATATCTTAATGTAATTTCATTTTTAATCAATAAATATGTATTTCATGTTCAATATTTTGTGTTTATTAGTTAATATGCATGGCTAAATTATTTATTAGTCAAGGCTAGATTACTAAAAATTTTGGTTAAGTTTTATTCTGTAATTTACTTATTAACCTATGTTTATTTAATTTCTGCTGGTCACTTAGAATAGAGTCATAGATAATTAACGATGAAATCAATCTACCTTAATTATTAGAAAAATTTATACATAATACAATTCAATTCAGTGAATGACTAAACATTGGTTAATTGTGAATGTGTTCATTTTGAAATAGGTATTTTAAGATTAAACTTCTTGAGATTTAAGCCTATTACCTATATTAATAAAAATAATAAAATAGGGCCAATAAAGATAGGGCCTAGACTTAATCATAGTTGTGTCTTATTTTCGTAAAGATACCTTACATTAGGCCGCATAAATCATTTTTATACTCAATTAAATCATTGAAACCCAAAGAACTTAGTTATACATTTGAATTGTTAATTCTTCATTGCAATTTTAATTTCTATTAAAATAATTGAAAGTGAGTTTAGTTTATTTTAGTATTTTTTAAGTTAATCAATCAATTAATTTAGGTTCTTTAGGTAATTTTATTCCAGTGACTTAGCAGTTATAAATAGATCCTCGAGGGAACAATAATTTGGATTCTTGTAGATTCATTGTATATGTATACATACCTACAGTTGGTTTTAGGTTTAAATTGAGTTTCAATTTAGAGTAGAGATAGACCACAATAGTATGGACAAAATATAAGATCAACAACTACACCATAAAGTGGATATAATATTAGGACACAAAATTACGCACCTGGGAAAAATCACCATATAAGGAATTTTTATGAAACAGTACCTAGGTGTGCATATAGACATATGTATAGGAGTCAAACATCTTTACTTTGCAACTATTATAGATATTAGGGATATATAGAAAGGTTTTGTTACAATACATTAAGTAGTTGGAATTTTACTCTAAGAGGTTTCAATAGTAGGAACGGAACTAAGTCTCAAGGACACAAATTAGTGTGGATACAAAAAAATCATTAAATTTTGTTTTATAGGTTAATAGAAAATAGAATAACCACTATGACATATTGTTTAACCAAGTGTTAAAAGAAATAAAATGAACATTGGCGATATATATAAAGGGAGGTATATGGCTAATTTGTTGAGATTATATTTTGGTATATGGAATTGATTAATACTTCATGTTTTTAAGTGATACTTCATTATTTAAATGTTTAGAATATTTACGATTGATGAATAATTGAGTTTAAATTATTTTGAGGTCAATTTTTATGTGACTAATACATGTTATGAGTTAATTATTATTATTTGGATTATATGTGCAAAACTATGCATTTTAAGCATAGTGCTTAACTAGTGTTATACATTAGTCGATCATTCCTTAATCAAACAACACATTGGTTGACCAATGCCATACATCGATTGACCAATTAGTGATCGACCAATACATTAACTTGTTGACCAGTGATATTAAACATTGATCAATTAGTTATCACTTTTAAAGGCTTTGCTTCCCTTTCCATAGTCATTTCTTCTTGTTTACTCTGTCTCTCCTGAAATTTTGTTTTTGGGAAATTCCTATACAAAATTAACCTCATCCTTTAATCAGTTGGCCTACACTCATTCCTAATGGCTTCATTTCCTAACTAAATCACCTTTAGCAACTTCATATTTGCTATTTGCTTCCTCCATGATGTATTTTCCTTCTTAAATAATTTTTGGTCTTTGGTTAAGCTTTCGATGATAGTAATAATGTCCATGACTTCCAATTTATATGTGGAGTAATTCTCCTTCATGAAATTTCCTTATCTATAAAAAATTTAAGTAAAGCCCTAACCTATATAGATTTAGGGCTTTTCATTTCCTTTGAATTTTTTAGCCAATTCGTAATCAATTAGGATGTAGTTCACCATTTTTAAGTATCTTAGAAGATAAATTTCATATAAATGTATTTTGGTTGATTCAATTTTGAAAATTTTCATAATTAGAGTTTCTTTTTTTTTTTTTGCATAAATCTTCACCATTTTATAAATTAAAGGTGTTTTCCTAATAATTGAGGCCACATTGAGCTATATGAACCCTCCATTGATTTTGACTATGTCGCATTTTACCCCTAATTTAGGCCTTAAATTTTGAGGCTTTTTTCAAAATTTAAAAAATTAAGAATTGTTTTATAAAATTCTATTTATAGAGATGCTTATGTTAGATTTTTATTTTCCCCAAATTAGGGCGTTTATAATTTTAGTTTTTTTAATATCGATAAATTAAATATTGTTATAAAATTGACCTTATAAAACTAAAATTAAAAGCTAATTTGAGCATTTTGAAGACTCAATTGAATATGTTTCTGTTGAATTTTTGTTTTTCCTAATATAAAACTTTATAATTTAGAGTATTTTCAAAATTTTGATAAATTTAAAGTCATTTTATAAAATTGACTTTATAGAAATGCAAATGGCAATAAAATCAGTCATTTCCAAGATTTAATTTGATAGTTTGCATATTTTTATCATCCATTTATGTTCATAACTTTAGATTCACTAGCTTTTAACTTAATTTTTTCTTCATATAGGTGCATACCGGGTCTTAGAACTAATCTAGGTTTATAATAGTTGAATATTTGATCATAGAAATATATGATATTGACATTAAGCATTTTGATAGTCGTGTGCCTTCTCATTCTTAGAACTTTCCTAGATTGTCAAGTCTATCTTTTTTCTTAAAGATTCCATTAGATTTCTTTAAAATTTACTTGTCTTTTATCATAGTTACAACCCAAGGTCGTAGTTCATCTAGGAGTAGAAGATCATAAACTCCATATGAGAACGAGTACTTTGACATTAACTTTCCGTATTTATGTGACTATACTTATAGAGAGTTACATGAAAACTGTCTTATTACCCTTCCTATTTAGAATGTTATAAGCAATGTGGTTTAGTTTAACTCTTCATTGATTAAAGGTGGAAACATTTTGCTGATTTGTAATTTACATTGGGTTTTAATGTATCTTTCTTTTGCTATATTTTTGCCCATTGTGGAGCTATTCTTGTTGATTTTAGTTACTTTGTGAATTGCGAACAAATTGGAAGAGTTTTGGACCAAATTAGAGTAATTTGGAGCAAACAGGTCGAGTTATAGGGACCAATATGGGGGTCTATCAGCTCGCCGTATTGAGAAGCATAGCCCATCGTATTGGTCCAACCAACCCGCCATATTGGTATCAGGAGAGAAGGTTTCATTAATTTCAGGGCCAAAATATAGTGAAACAACGCCATATCACTTCAGAAACCCTAGCAACTGTCTAGCTAGTATAAAAGGGAGCTAAAAACGTGCAGAGAAAGGAGGATGGCATATAAGAAGAGGAGAATCACCTTAGGTTTATAAAGTTGCAGTTTTCAATTTTTAGTTAGGGTTTAGCTTATATTTTCATTTATTTTATTCAATCTATGCATTGTGCTGCTAGATCAAAGCTTTAAGAGCATTTAAGTGGTTTTACGAGTGGAGTTTCAACAGATTTGGACCAAATTTTAGTTTTAAATCTTCCTCTTTTCGTCCTATTTGTATGAACTCTTAGTTTTATCAATTGATATGTGCTTTTATATTATATTCTTAATTATATTGTTGAAGATGTGTACTTAATTTTCTTGTTTAGGGTTAGGATTAAATGGGTTTTATGTGTTTGCAAAAGTTTTGCCTAATTAATGTGCTTACTTTGAGAGTGGCCATCTTATTTAGATTCTTGGATGATTAAAGGACCTATGACCATAGGCTTTTAATTATTGGAAGATTAATTAGGTAAGATAATTGAATATAGGCGTTGAACCGACCCTAAAGTCTTTTATAAGGACTCTTAGGATTAACAAACTTAATTCTAGGCTTCTTATGATTAATTCCTTTTAATCCAATTTGTTTATTAGACCAAAATAGGTGAATTAAGTTTAAAAGAGAAAAGGTGTTTCTATTATCATTGGTTATCTCTTTTTTTTTTGTGACGTATGCATTATACACGTCTAATGAATTTTCTATTGTTTGCTTAACCCATTGAAATCCAATCCCTAGTCAATTTATTCTTTTTTAGACCCTTGATCCTTTAGCCCGTGTTTAGATTGAGCATTGTTTATTTTTATTTTCGTTTGTTCATTTTATATCTTTTAATCAATCATTTTAGAGTGGTATAGATAATTAAACACTGATTGATTTAGTATTACCCTCAAATTTCTAAGGAGATGATACTCGGTGTGTCACTGTTTTATACTACTTGTTGGCAAGGTCCACTTGCCTTTGTTTATTCTAGGTTTAGATTGGTCAAAATTATACTAGAGTTAGACCACAATAATTTTTTGGCATTGTTACCAGGGAATTTAGTTTGTTAATACTAGGGATATTGGTGTTGAATTTTCTAGACTTTGTTTTCTTTATTTCTTTGTTATTTTATTTTATTTTATCCTGTTTGAGTTCGAGTTATGCACGTAGTTTTCTTCTTGTGATTGTAGGTAGGTGCTGGCATGGATATGCAAGAATATCTAGACTACTAGTGGTACGACAATTTCGTGGCTTCAGTCGATAGGGGACAAGTTAAGAAGATGAATTATGAGCACCATGGGATCAACATCGACGCATTATCTAGATCACTCCTAGACTGATTAGGCTTACTTTGAGCCGCCTCCACAAAGCTACTACCAATAGCAAGAAGAAGAATCAAGCCTAAGGGAGCTATTGACGAGGGCCATCTCAATATCCAAAGAATCAAGGTTAACAGATCTACTTGAGAGGGTCAATGCAACATCAGAAGCTTAAATCCAAGCTGCAAAATCCCCTAGTTCCAACTTTACCCTATAAGTGGAGCAATCATTTCAAGGAGAAGAGTCAAGATTGGAGTTGTTGCTCAATAATTTCATATCTGCGAATGAGACCAGGCTTGACAGTATGGAAGCTCGCATAGAAGGTATTACATCATCCACCCACGAATTGGTGACATAGATAGGATAGTTGGTTGGATTGAATGCAGAAATGGAGCAAGAAAGTGAAACCAACATTCTAGAGGTGGAGCCAAATGAGCAAATTGAGGAAAATTCAAGTACATGTGGTGAGGAGCTAGTTAGCGAGCCAACTAAGTAGAAAGTAGAAGTTGTTGAAGTTGCATGTTTCATCGAAGAAGAATAGGTACCTCTATCTATTGATTTTATTAGTATAACAATTTTTGACTATAGACACGCGATTGGATGTCAAAATCCTTTATTAAGGCACCTTACACAAGAAACTAGAGATATGGAGAGCAAATGGGAAGTAGGTGTAAAGGCCCATTCATTTTTGGTAAGTCATCCTAGATATGAGGAATCTGGCTAAAGGTATAGACTTAAGAAGAGAATCATTATTCTTTAACATTAAGATCCAACTAAATGACCTTAAAGAAGCGCCTGTTGGGAGGCAACCAAACTATTTAAAATTAAGTATTTGCTTTTTTATAAGATCGTAGATTTCAATTTTTGTTATTTTAATTTTTTTTGTTTTTGGTTATCACTTTCCTTTCACTCTTCTTTTGTGGCTTGATCTCTATTTTTTTTAGTTAGCTTGGATGGCAGAGTGATAATGATACATTTTCAGGAGAGTTTCATTGTTCCATTCTCTTTCCCTTTATTTTTATTTATGATAAGTGAACATCAAGGGCGATGTTTAATTTAAATGTGGGAGAATGAGATGATATTCATGTCTAATGGAACACACTTAGATTATTGCAAGTCTTTTGTAGCTAACTTGGGCCTTTTAGTTAGAAATCATGGTAAGATTGGTCAAATATTAGACGGTATATCTTAATATAATATATATATATATAATTTCTATAGTTAGTATTGAATAACCTTTGTTTGATCATGGATTTTCTGAATTGTGGTTGTGAATGTTGTTAGGGGTTAACTTTATAGTACTTTTATGTTATTTTATGTTAATTTAACCCTATTTTAGTGCTTACATGTTCCATTTATGTGTTATTATGTTAACTTTATAGGATGGAGCTTAAATATGAAGATTGGAGTTAAAAGATGAAAGTTTTATCAAAAGTCAATTGAAAAGTCATCTATAAATGGTCCCCGATAGGGTCACGTTGCTCATCAATGGCATCCTATCAAGGTCATCTGAATGGATGAATAGGGTGTTGTTATTGATGAATAGGGTGTCGTTACTGGACGGTGGAGTGCCGTTAATGAACATTTTGACCTAAATCTTCAACATTTGTGGCTTGTCTTCTTCCTCCACTTGTAGTTGCTCAATCCCTATATAAAGGGACCTCTCCTAGAAATTTTAGGAATCAGTTTTAGGATCAAAACACCTTAGTATTCAGATCAAAGTAGTCTTAGATTGTTTTCCATTTCTTTCTTTTCTAATTTTAGTTTTTCAGGTTTTTTGGAGTTCCAACAGCTGTAGTCACATAGTTTTGAGTTAGAATATCATATGGGGATGTGATTTGAATCATTCTAAACTCTTAATTTCATGTATTATTATTGTTATTTTTAATTAATCAAAGTATTGTTGTTTAATTTATATTTATCATATGCTTTAATTAATTGTTATGCTTAATGATTAATTTCAGTCAAGTTATTATGCTGAATGTATTTATGGATGGTTAATTGTATAATTTATGATTAATGCATGATTAGTTACTTACTCTTTGTTTATTTGAATGCTTAATGCTTGTCCTGAAATGATCACTTAGGATATTGTCGTCAGATAATCTAGGATCTTACAGTCTCTACCTAGGTTATTAAAAAAGTCAATAAACAACATGGTTTAAATCAATGAACTAACCGAAGATTGGTTAATTATGAGGGTACTAGTTTTAGATTAGGATAATTTAGGATTAGACTTCCTAAGCTTTAAGCCTATTCCCTAAGTCTAAGACATAACCAAACCCCAAGATAGGACCAATAGAGATAAGTCAATGTCTTAACCATAACGCTACCTTGAAGTAGAGAAGATAATAGATTAAGCATCATTGATTCATCAATTAAATCATCAACTACCAAAGCTTAACTGAATAATTTAGGAAAAGCAATATGTAGCTCTTTTGCAATTGATTGGAATTTTTCTAGGATTTGTAGATTAGATTTTAGTTATTTATTTCTTAAAACATAAAGCGTAGGTTTCTCTAGATAATTGTAATCCGATTGACATAGTACTTACATCCTATAAACTTCCTCGTGAGATCGATACTCAAAGTTTTAAATATACTCCACTTTATTAATTGATTCGACCGGTACGCTTGCCGAAAGTTGGTCTCGAATTAAATTGTTAAATTGTATATGAAAAATATATTAATTTGAGCTAATTTTGTATGTGGCCAACCACAATCAAGTTTTTGGCATCATTGCAGGGGAAGTAAATTGTAATATTAGGGATCTCGGTGTCAATTACTGTAGAGATTTGTTTTCTTGTCTTATTTGTTTTATATTTAGATTAGCAGTTTCTTTCTTTATTTTGTTTTGTTGTTATCTTTGTTTGTATAAAGAGTGTTCTTTTGGTAACTTGCTTTAGTTATCCAAAAGATGTGGAGCCAACAACACCATTGGCAAAAGCGTCAATGGTATGAACTTGAAGTTAAATGGGGCGGAAGCTAGACAAATCATTTAGAACATATTGAACCCTATACCCCTGAATATGAGAAATACCCTAATTACTCTTGGCTTAATTTTTCTTGTTTTGAGCAACCCTCATAGTTTCCTAGTCAACAGTATCATGAGTGTATAGATGAATGTACCTCTAGTTGGATGGATTTTCCTAATTATTCGTGGCTCAATAAGGCTGCATTTGAGCAATCTTTAGAAATTCCTTATGAACCTTAACCCGAGCATGATCAACGAACCATGGAGAAAATTTTAGAATTAATTAGGAAAATTGATCATGTAGAGTCAGTTGAGTTAGTAAGTGAGAGTGGTGAGTCAGCATCAACTTTAGGTAACCCTATTTTTGAACCTATTAACTATGAGCATCAATTTTGGGTCGATAAAAGTAAGATAAATGAATAGTCCAAGGTAGCGTATGAGAGCAGGATTTCATAAGTATTTTAGCATTTGATTCGCGAGAAAAAGTGTGAGACCTAGAATTTTTTTCCAAAATGCTTTGATAAGGGTATGGCTTATGAATTTAAGATCTTTCTTAATGGTATAGGAACTCTTCCGAAATTGGTTTGTCATTGTACAAAGGATGAGGATGAGAAGTTCAGTGTTGGACTAAATCTTAGGTTGAAAATTCCATAACACCAAGGTCCAGCTAAAAGACAATAAAGAAGCACTTGTTGGGAGGCAGCCCAGCCATAGAAGTAGGATTTCATATGCTTTTAATAAAATATTTTTGCTTTTTGCATGCTTTTGGTGTGTTTTCTTTTAGTGTGTTTCAGTGTGTTTGTTTTTGTTTATTACGTGTTTTTTTCTATTCCTGGTGCTTTGATGTTTTGTCCTTTAATTTTCAGATGGCTAAAATTCACATTAACGGATATCTTTCAAGATCAAATTTTTTATCCAGGTGTCTTCGTTTCCTTTCTCTCTCATTTTATGCTTTATTTGTGATTTATGAATATTATGGACAATGTTCAATTTAAGTGTGAGGAAAGGAAATGTTAGTTAAGCACACTTGAGCTTTTATTGTCGGATATAGTTGTAGTGAATTATTGTGCTATGAAATTACATGTCTAGGAAAATTCTGTCTAGGAGATTGGATTTTAAGTGAGATCATTTGTGACCCCTCCAGTCTTTCCTGAGAATTTACTTAGTGTGATTTTTTTAGTACAATCTTTCACACTCCATTCACCTATATCAATTGATCAATTTTCTTTTACTAGAGTATAATTTATGGAAATGTTTTTCGATTTTTATGCTTATTATTGTCCATGTTTTCTTTTGAATTTAATTATTTTGACAAATTTAAATGTTATATGATTAATTGTGACTATTAATGACTAAGTGTCTTTAATTTATTTCATAATTTTGTGATGAATGTTTGATGATTAAAATGATATTCCACATATAAAAT
Organism: Pinacopodium congolense; assembly: GCA_028565735.1. Classification (NCBI taxonomy): domain Eukaryota; kingdom Viridiplantae; phylum Streptophyta; class Magnoliopsida; order Malpighiales; family Erythroxylaceae; genus Pinacopodium; species Pinacopodium congolense. The sequence continues at coordinate 345 of JAOXYD010198239.1, read as the reverse complement.
GCAACTTCTTGAGTAAATTTGTAACTTCTTTTAAAACACTTTTATCATTAGACTAAATAAATTAATAAATAACTTAGTTGATTAAATAAGTGGGAAAACTTCACTCCTCTGATTTAATGTTATACATATATGTATATGAAAAAAAGAGAAGATAAAGAACAAAAGAAAAAATAAAAAAAATAAAAAAAGAAAGCAATATATATATGTGTGTGTATAAGATTGAAGTTGTGAGTAGTTCCTATTACCAATTGATTTGATGTATCTCAATTGAGTAACCGGGGGTTGTTTACGACAAAATGCTCACCTTCGTATCAAAAGATTGAGTTACTTCTTAACCAAGTTGCT
>JAOXYD010198225.1:0-22660 GCA_028565735.1 Pinacopodium congolense | reverse complement strand
GCTCCACATACATGCTCTTACACTTTAAGCATTAACCTTTCTTATAAACAATTCAAACACTTAAAACATTAGTAAGAGTAATGTTTTGTCATCATCAAAACACATGATTAGAACCACCTTGGTTCAACAATTATTCATACCAATTTATTCATCCATTCATCATTTATTCAATTCATTCAACATATATAGTCATGCAATACCTTACATGCATTTAACCAAACATCAAGAGAATTTTCACACACATCAAACACAAATAATACCTTTTAATTTTGCATCCTATATGAAATATTAAATATGAATGCACATGCATGATTGAGCCCTTTTAACACTACAATAAGACTAAGAGCAACTTACACAAAAATCTATCAAATTTTACTCTTAAACTTGATCTTCTATCTTCAATCTTCAAATTCATCTCCAATGCTTCTCTTGTCATCAAGATGGTTTTTAACTTCATATTTCCTTAACATAAACTCTCAAATATACTTTTTGACTCTAAGGCTCCACAACTATACATTTCAAGTCTTCACCATATACTTCAAAACTTATTTTCTTCAAACTTATCTATAATAAACTCTATAAATACATTAGTAGAAAAAATACTTTGTCATTATCAAAACTAAGGTAAAACCAACCCTTGGTTCAACACTTGATATTATGTTGTTCAATTATAACTCAAACGATTGTTTGTGGAGGTTATAATGGTTGTACAATTTAGAAGTACTTGTGATATGGCATATCCGAAGTTTGCTATGTGATGTAGTTGCATGTAGTCTTTACGATACATTGTTGTATGAACTGTGTTAGTATTATTGTATATGTCATTAATAAAGGTAGTACAGATTGCATAATGATGTTGTATAATTTATTAGATTAGCAGGCACACTATGAACGAAGGCGTTGTAAGACTTTTGCATATTAATTTAATTATTATGTGCACATGAAATTTTTTTTAGTTGCCTAGCACTCAGTGGACATGTGTTATACATAAACATAAGAAGATAAAAGTGAATTTCATATATCCAATGATATTAGTATGAGTTGCAAAAATTATGTGATGAATATGTACTAAAAACACCATGTTTACAGTAAAATATCACTATTAAGTCGCAGAATTTATGAAGGCCTTAATATGGATATGATGGGAGGAGGTCACTGAGGGAAAAAATCGCAATTCTTATGAAATCCAGAAAGACTTAACCTCAAGTATGCTCTAAGTGTAACAATTGATAAACAAAATGTCTACAGTTGTTGATAATGAAAAATGTTGTGTAGGTTTCTGTTACTCTCTTGATCAGAGGAAGATTGGATTCTCGAATAGATCAACAACAAATAATAGTTTTATGTAGATGGAAAGATGTGACTCCTCTCCCATAATATCAGAGGTGGTCAGAGGTTTCACAGTCGACATTTTGAATATTTTTCTTTTAATTATTCAATGATTCAGTTACTCTCAGTCATTGATATTCATATCATGAGTGTCTTCCTTTCTCTATTATACTTTATTGCATTGCATTATATAGGAGAATTTCTTCTTCGTGTCATTATACTCTTTTTGAAGGGAGAATGCGTTTGTCCATCGTGTTGCTAGTTTGACCTCCTTTGGTCTAGAAGCCAAATTTTCCAAGATCTTCTTCTTCTTCTTCTTCTCTTTAAGTAGCTACACCATCTTAATGGTAAATGCATGTACGAAATCCAAGGCTGGGAGGAAACTATGGACGTCGATTTATCGTTTACCTTAGAACATATACTCTTATCATGATCTCCCTAAAACTTACATTTCCTTTGCAGTTGATTGTGAATTGTTTCCTCTGCTTGGCTTGCAGATGAAGAAGTAAAATCTTTTTTACATATTAAAATATGGGAAAATGATGTTCTTACATTGTATATTTTTATGATAGTTTACCTTCCGTTTGAAACATTGATCCATTAGATACTTAGATTCATGATTTTCTACCATCATCTAGATATGACTGGTAGAAGCCATTCTTAGTTGAGTCATTGCATCGTCTCTATCTCTTTCATCAGAAGATGTGTTAAGTGTAGGTAAATAAAAAATAGGGATATATTAATGAAATATAGGTGCTTTATAGTCATATAGACCTACCATTGGAACCGCCTCCCCTTGGTGAAGTAGTCTCCTTTTGTTCCTGAAATATCATAATGTTGAGAAATATAGCAACACCTATAAGAAAGTAGAGTCCAAGCTTCATTTAAGAAAGGGAATATATGACATAGGTTACCTCTGTATAGACAAGTAGTGTTTGTGATGGACAAATAGAACTTACCCTATGTCTGGCATTGGCTAGGAAAAAATCCTAGATAGAATAGGTGAATAAAGTTATAAGAAATGGTACACATCACATAAATTGTGAAATGGCGGCTTGAAGAGTACTTGTTCCATCTGTGTTGCACAATTTCTAATGAAAGAGAGCTGCAACTTTTGAATTAGCTTAGATTTCTGGCCAGGTGATGTGTGTATGCCAGGAGGTTGGTGATATGGTGCTACAATGATGTATATTTAGGACAGTAGTATGTGTGATGCTATTCCATTCATTGTGATAGTATAATAACAGGCTTATTAGACGATGCCATTAATTATGATATCTCAAATAATGACGTAGTGGTTGAAGCCCACGTAAGTCATGCCCTCGTATGTTCTTCTCAACAACTTCCTTAAATTTCATTTGTTGATTGTTATTTACAACCAAAATGTAATCTAACTGAAGCATGGTGTTGACAAAACAAGTTGGATGGCTACGCCAATGTTATAATTTGGAACTTGAAAGTAGAAGCCATGTTAATTTTTTTAGTGTAGTCAGTCAGTTTAGTAGCGACCTGGATCTGGAATAGTTGTATGAAATGTATATACACAACTAGTTATTAGTTTTACTATATGATGGTCTTTTAGTAATTAGAATAAGTCACATATGGAACTTAAAGTTAACGTAAGTATGAAAGTGTAAATTGCTCAATTTTAAATATTTTTATGTGTAATAAATATACAATACATAAGAATTTGGGGTAAATAACATCCATTATCATATGATGATACAGTTCAACATGAATATCTCATAATGAAAAAGGCAATTAAGTAAGGGAGTAAAAAAATAGAATAAAATTGTTAGAATTAATGTTGAATTACCTAAATTTGAGACATTAAGAAAGTGCAAATTGAAGTGGATGACATGTGTAGATTAAAGATATGACATAATTCAATATGAAAATCCCGATTGTTAATATACAAAATCTAAGTGATATTAATGCCAATTTAGGTACTTACTAAATGCTAAACCTCTGAGGTTATGACGTTATAATGTTTTTAAGGTTTTAACACTTCTAGATTCTCTTACATGAACTAAAAGAAACAAATACTCAGCCAAATCTCATGGTTTGGTTCATCCATTCCATATGACCCCGAACATTTTATTAGTTTTCGTGGAAGGGTGCTTGTATTCATCCAATTGAAAAACTCAACATGCAAAAGCAATATGAATATAAGCACTGTCACATTTATAGTAAAAGTGTAATGTATCCCAAAAATAAAACAATTGAAGTAAGTATGTATTATGTGTTGATTGGAGTAACATCATACGTCATTTTACGATTGAATCTTACGAATATGTTGATGTAGTTTTTCAAAGAAATAAAGTAGGGGTAGTGACACAAAACAATGTACGAATGTGTCAAAAAAAACTTAGAATTGTTTGTGTAGTTCAAAGGAGTGTTCTTAGCTTCCTAAGTTGATGAGATTAATGAAATAATAGGAGGATTGTGTAAAAAAGAGATAAAAAGTATTGATGGTGCCTAGAGGTCGTAATTAGTTGTATGGTATTAACTATATAAACACCTGTGCATACATGAAAAAGATGAACATCGATAGGGTCCTAACACTGTAAACATCTCTTTTATAATGAACTCTCATCCAATGTGGTGTTGGGATTTTTTTTCCTTATATGGTTTGAAATAAGGTCATTAGGATTTGCATTCCTTGATGATCTGTAAATATATGGAATAAGGAACATATGTAACATATAATCATGTGAAAAGTTGATGTTGGTGAATTTAGATAGGACATGAGATCTTTTGGAATTAGACATAAACTGACACAGTTGAATGGAAGTCTCTATACTTGACTCTATCGTAATGGGAGATGATGATGGGAAATTGGCATTGGCACAAAGACTACGTGCGAATATTATTATAAAGGAAATATAATTACTATAGTACTTCTATAATATTGTGGAATGCATACATGAAAACTTATAATATCAAATGTAATATCGATATGATAATATGTTAGTAATAGGATAGATTAGTCGTAAAATGCATTTAACATGATTTTTACCTCATAACATTATTAGACAAGGCAATGATGTACAAACCATAATGTGTGGATGGTATATGAAACCAAGTTTCTAAAACTGATATATCTTTGTAACACAATGGCAGATATATCATATTAAGTGCATCAACTATATTAATGCACCAGGTTGCAAAATGTTGCATCCATTGGGAAATAGTACCTAGAGAATACAAAAAATGGTCTTATATGAAAATTTGATAGGCTTTGATTCCAAAATTTAGCATTAGTTTTTCAATAGAAGCCAGAATATGTATATTGGTCTAATAGTCTTTATGCTCTCGTTGTTATAGCATGTAGGAATGCTCTTTATGTTGATTATGGATGTAATGATCCAAGGTGGTTTAGAATGATGGCTTGGTTATCCATGAATGATCCTTGTAATCTTGATATCCACAATATTTCATACAAATTATATGATGCACTTCATATAAGTCAAATTTAAAAAACAATTGATGTGAGTCGTTGTTATCATGGTTACCACATAACCTTTTAACTGACTATGATTTCACATGAAAATTGTTGTATTTTAATAATATGGAAGAAGAAATGACAATATATCACATTAAGAGTATTATTTATTTTAAAAGATAGGAATTTACATATGATTATCTAATCTATAAAAAATGAAATTACGTTGATGACCTTGTTTAGGGACATGTATAAAAAGCTTGTTACAATATATTGGTAAGTTAACATAGTGGTAATGTATAATAATTAATTGTGAGTGGTATAACTATCATTTAAGTGATAGTGTAATTTCTCACCTAATTAAAACTTCTTCAAGAAGCCATACATTTTATGGTAGGAATCGTGCATATTATAACTGTTCATTTGGGCAGAACTTTTTTTTGACAGATTACTTAAGCGGTGTTACTGCCAATAGATTGTTGTTTGAAAGAAGACAGTTTTACTATGGGTTTTTTATGATGTTGCCAATCAAGAAGGTAATATGCATAGGTTTTATTTGCACTTATGGGTTTAATATTATCACTTCTGCCTATAATATTTTGGTATTTGTGGACAAGTTTACTAGAGACTTCATACAAAATTGTTCATTCTACCATTACTTAAATATTAAGAGTTTCTGTGGTGAAAGATGATGTGCATATTGGACATTTGCAATGGGAGTGTAATAAAGATTTGATACCTATATTGTTAGGGTTTATAACCTCAATCAAAATCGTGTATAGTATATATTCTTAGAATTAGACCCTTTTTTAATCTAAATTTCCTTGCATATTTAAAGGATTTATCCAATTTGTAAAGCTGCAGGAGTCTTATTACAAATCCTCTAAAATCAACACATCATAAGGGAATTTTGGTTATGGTAAGATGGCATTGAAGAGGAATGTATATAGCTTTTATACAACCTTCTTCGATAGCAAGTACATAAATGCTCTGTGTGGTCGTATAGTAGGATATGTTGATTTTTTTTTATTGATGTTCATATGTTAGAAAAATAGCCATTTTATTATATGGTTTTCATAAACCTTAATAGGGCAAAGTAGTATAGTTTTTTCTAGGATTGTTGATTTCCATTATGATGTACTTGTTCGTGAAGTTGAATAGTTGTTATGCCTTAATGTATTGAATCTATACATAAGATGTACTAGATACTAACTATAGTTGTATGTTATAAATTGTGATCATATTTGCACACCAGATGTATTGAATCCGTTCACAAAATGTACTAAGTGTTAATAATAGTTGCATTTTATGTAACTACATTTATATTTATAAACTAGATATATTGAATCTATGCACATAATGTGATAGGTGTTAACAATGTTTTATGTTATATAACTGTAGTTATGTTTTCACACTAGATGTATTGAATCCGTGCATAGAATATGCTAGGTGTTAACAATGGTTGTATGTATATAATTATAGTTAGGTTTACACATCAAATGTATTAAATCTGTGTACAAAATTAACTAGATGTTAATAATGGTTGTATATTATATAATTTTAGTTATGTTTACACACCAGATTTATTAAATCCTTGCACATAATATAGTAGGTGTTAACAATAGTTGTATGTTATATAACTATAGGTATGTTTGCACACCATATGTATTGACTCCATGCACAAAATGTACTAGATGTTAACAATGGTTGTATATTATATAATTGCAGTTATGCTTGCAAGTCAGAAAAAGGAAGCAAGGTTCTTAATTAAAAACAAATACTGTTGACATGATTAGAGGACATGCTCATCACGAGGATAAACAAGGAGTTACATAGGTTAGTAACGTAGTGTTACATAAGAACATAGGTGTTTGTTCAACACAAATAATCTGTTGCATTTTCTTATGTAATTCATGTAATAAATGGACTTATTACTACCATTGGTTATATATAATAAGTTGTGATAATGTTTACAAGCCTGGAAAAGAAAGGAAGGTTCTCAGGAAGCCAAAGATATGGAAGTAAGCAACAATGGCAATGCTAGTTAACATTATAAAAGGGTTAATCTTAAAAAATTGCTATTCAATCACAATATTAACTATGTAATGGTAGCATTGTTTGACTTCTACGCATATCTAATGTCTATAGAGTTATCAAATGTGGTGTTATGGAGGTAAAGTGTATGACATGGTTCGAACGCTTAACAACTAGCAGATTCGTGGATGCATGATATGAGATTTAGTTAAATGCTAGAAATGAAGAGGTTCAGCATCTATGCATATTTATTGAATTGGTTATGCATGCACTTCAATCCAGACAAACTAACTTTAACCATTGGGGATGGATTGCATGAGGAGATATGGAGTGACGATATTGGATGGATTTTAGGAGTGCCAAATGGTTCTCAAAGCATACTAGAGAAAGGACTAGAATCTAAGCTTCATTTACTTAGTAATAAATATGAAATGAAAGAGAACAAGTCTAAAACAAACTTGTTCTTCAAAAACTATGAGATGTAGATTATAAGGAAGCTCTCGAAGACACTTCTTCTTATATGTATTAGAAATGTTCTTGTGCCTTAGTGTATCTCACGGGATAAGTGTTAATATATTGAGCAGTTTGACTGAAGCTTGTGACTATAAGAAAATGGCTTGGGCCTATTTCATATTGAATCATTTTGCATACATGCAACGATATTTCATGATACTTTTTATTAGAAGGGGTTTGCCCTCTGTATGGAAGTTGAGTCATTGTCTTAATGGTGAGTTAGTTGTACAATTCACTATATTTTAATATGAGATTGGTTTCTAAATTTAGTTGAATTGAAAGTATTCTTGTGTATAGATTTTTATTTAGACAGGTCAGGAATTAATCGTCTGTTGAAGTGGGGAAATGTTGCTCATAAAACTGACTAGGATGAAGTTACAATTAAAGAGGTGGTGGACTTACACAACTTTGGACCACAACAATAAGGAAAAAAATAAAGATTATATGTTACTTCATTGTAATTACTTTATTTGTTTAACAAATCTTGCGAGCACAACATTGATTATATAGTGACTCAAACATTATTTTTAAATAGACATGGTCAGTACATTACAATGATGAATATCTAACTAGACGTAATGATGGATGGGAGAAAATTTGGAAACAATAACATCTCTAATTGAAGGCATGTGATGTTCTACTTATGCATTGGCAACAAATGCCAAATGCACTCAATCATCTGCTTGCTACCACTATGTTTAAATGGTTTGTAATATAAAAGTCATTGTGTTATAATGTTTATGTAGATCTTAAGAGATCAGGGTACTCATGACACAACTGGTATAAATAAACAAGATGCAGGGACATCTTCTATAAAGAGGGAGAAAGTGGTGGAGATGTATAGTAGAGGAGAAGGTCCCAGTGAATGAGGGTACAAATGTCATAGAATATGACATTTATATTATTGGTGGCATATCCAAGGGTGTGGGAGGAATCAAGTCTCCTAACAAGGGATGCTATGGGAACCAGTAGAAAAAAAATGAAAATAGTTTCTATATATAGTGTACAACAATATGAGAATGTTAACAATGCCTGTACCTTCTTGAATACACAAGAATCTGTTAAAGAGATTAAGCATACTGAGCCTGAGAGAGAGGCTTTAGGACCTGCAAGTGATCGTCAAACAATGGAAGTAGATTTAAGATCTTCTAGCAGGCAAAGGAAGACAAAGATTAAAATTGTATCGTGCTTTCTGATATCCTCTTGTCAATGAAATATTGATCTAGTACTCAGCGATTGCTATAGTCTAGGAAGAAAGGTCCCACCACAATATCAAGAGTTGATGATTCCACTGCTGAACCTTCTATTAGTAGTTCAAAATCCCTATATGTTAAATATCTACATAGGAATGCTAAATTAAGAACGAGGTTACTTAGTCCACAATAATAGTAAATGTGGATGTTGATGGTTGAATTCATTAAGTTAAGATGACTATGGTGGATTTGCCTATGTCGAATGATTATGTAGGATTAGTGATGTATAAGTTATTGAAAATGCATGATGTTAGGTAATGCTGACTGATGTCTTGATTTGCTTCAGAACCAGATCTACAGTTAGCCCATTTATGGACCTTTAGACTCGCTATTCATTACAAAATAAATAAAGAGTAGTCAAATATGTTTACAATATATTTGTCATTTGTAATGGGATTTGCATCAATAGTCCTAATTAAAAGTACAATGACACCTGTACCAGCACGTTTTAAGATCTACATCATGGATGTGTCCTTTGTAGTATGTGATGCTTGAAAGTTTGCCTATCATGTAGTTGAGATAGGCAAATTGATTCACCTGTATTATTTAAACTTAGATGCAAAGAGTTATTCATACTATTTGTCGAGAAAAGGTAGGGAAATTTCTAATTAACACTAACATGCTTCCTATTGTAAAGACATCTAGGAAAATAATGCCAAACGATCTTCAATTAGGCATTGATTGTTGTATTGCAAAATAGGTAAGGTGAACCTATTTAGTGTTAATATATGTTTCCATGTTTCATAAGTGTGTGTTTCTAATGGTATACTCTATTTTATAATGTGAATGTGCATCTTGTCAACACTTCTAAATTATAATTCCTATTTCATTGACTATCATTGGTGGTGTTACTGTGTTGACATGCTCGTAAATGAGATAAGGATTTTCTACTCATTCAGATTCATATTAAGTGAAAAAGAAGAACTACGTCGAAAAATGGTCAGATAGTAGACAGAAATTTTATTTGAAACTTGTGTTTGTAACCTCAATTTGAGACACTTATGTTAGTATCTCAACTTTTGGTTAGTTATCTTTAGGCCTAAGTGGTGTAAAGGATATTGATGGCTATGGGGCTAACTACGATTTTGAGAAAGTCATGGCAAAAATGGGACCTGTCTTTACCATGGAATTTTCTACGACACGCAGACAGGTAATTATCAATTGATGTCTCACTATAGTATGATAGATGACACTATGACATTTTGCAACTTGATTGTAGTTAGTTTATGAAATTAAATAGAGTAATATACTAAGATGTGTCCTAAAATTCTATGTATATAGAGAAGAAAATGATGTCTACATTTTTTGTACTTTAGCATTGTGGGGAGGTGATTGGAAACCTGGCTATGAGATAACGATATGTTTTACTTACATCTGATGTCATTGCAATGTGAATTTATTTAGAATGGCCTTTAACCAGTAGGATGATTGTAACATGAAGATTATGCTTCAATGTGTGCATATGTATATGAGCAGTTAATGGGAAGTGAATTTAATACACTTAGCCACTGGTTCCAACATATGGACTCTAGAAGTAAGCATTGAGAAGAATAGGGTACTATATATCAATTGCAACAAATTAGTCGTTTGTATGGACTTTTGAACGCATGTACTAAAAGGTTATACGGGTATATATGAAAAATACATACGATATATGTTTAATACTATAGCTGCACAGTTCATTTTAAATGGATATGTTGTATGGCATTCATTCTTTGTTAGTTCCACATGTCTATTTAGTACTAAAGCTTTGCAATTAATTTTGAATGGATTAGTTGTATGACTTTCATTTTTTATTTGTTTAATGTGTTTATTTGGTATTGCAGCTCCACAGTTCATTTTAAATGTATCAATTGTATGACATTCATTTTTTATTTGTTCGACGTGCATGTTTAGTACTACAGTTTCGTAGTTCATTTTGAATGTATAAGTTATATGGCATTCATTTTTTGTTTGTTCGATGTGTCTGTTCGACATTATATCTTCGCAATTCATTTTGAATGGGTTGATTGTATGGCATTCATTTTTTTGTTTATTTGACTAACTGCATATGTTGACATTCAAAAAATGGAATTCAACATACATGTCCATATAAGTTCCTTAGGCCATTATATTCAATTTACCATGCACATCTAACGTAAACCATTTCATCCTACATAGTTATATGATAGTCAATTGATTAAAAAAAGCAGTACAAATTGATAATAACCATTGAAATAGATGAAACAAATGGATGTCATAACTAATATTGAAATATCGTCTACTATAATCAATGCTTCGATAGATCATAATACCATGATCATAGAATTTCAAATATAAAATAAATTCTATTTTTGATACAACTTAACACCATGTCTGTTTGCAATTTTATCTTCCAATTCGACAAAATATATTTTAAGTTTAGTGTTTAGGCACATCAATCATGATAAGGGCAAAAAATACAACAAAATAAGACACTACACAGTCCTATTAACCTCTAAAAATCGATCAATAATATTTTATATGCTAAAATTAACAAGGTAATTCTTGATGAGAGGCAAATCAATCTACCATAATTACTACATGAAGTCATCATCATCACTGTCTTCATCATCACTTATCACAATGACTTTTATCTTCCTTTTTTGGTTCATTTCCTCATCATTATCAATTAAACACCATTTGTAGTTTTTAGCAGTTGATGATATCTTCATCTTTTCCAAGGGGAATACATTGTGCCTACAACAAGACAACGTGCAGGTATTATCAGTGTATATAGTTGTTAACACATGCATATAGAATTTTATGATGTCATGGCAAACGTAGTTGACATATCTAAACTAAATAAGGATAGTATACCTCAGCCTTAAAAAACTCATTTCCCTTTTCTAAACTGTTTTATCTTAGAAGAAGTAATTGCATTTGAAACTTTAGCTACCTCATGTACTTCCTCACAACACTATCTACAATGTCTATTTTAAAGGAGACAAATTATTTTTTATTACCATAAGTTGGATTTGCTAATGGTCAACGTAAAATATAAGAGATACTATGGGTAAAAAAATAACCTGATATGTTCTCAATGTCACACGACTTCTTCTTTGATGATGAACTAACTTGTAATTTTGGCATGTTTTTCGAAGGCACTATTAAGTTTTCCCAATGACTACTGCAAGATATAGTGATTAATAATATTTTGATTATTTTTGTTTCCAAGTCTATACATTATATAGACAATATAGTAACCTTCCTCAAATAAGGCGGGAAACAACTATATCGTTTACCACCAACATCCCATCCCTTACAACTAATACCCTCCCTTATATAACTAGACATGATCCTGACACATGATTTGTACATGAATAGTATTTTTGTTGAAGTTGTCAATATGAAGCAGGGAACCAATACATAGAATTAGTTCTCTGCGCTCGTACCAAACAGAAAGAGGGTTGCACTATTGCTATATGATACAACTACATCAAATCTCTCAACATGACCCCTATTCTTGATGTTTGCACAAATTTGACAAGTTTGTCAACCCTTTATCTACCTTAGGGCTGCTCCTACAACATAACCACACTACTTTACATAGCCACTTTAGTAATTTTGATCGGACTTATTCATGTGAGAATTAATGTAAGACATCATAAGGGATTCAGGGTGAATGGTGAAATCATCTAGTCTATTTTGCACATTGATCATATCATTCTAAACGTTGGAATACGGGAACTAATTCATGCCAACTTAGACACATGTGGTCTTCTACATACTAGCGATTAATGGTTTGAACTCATTTGGGATGAATTGAGTTGTAAGCACATTACTAAATTAGCTGTCATGTAGACTATTCGAAGTTACATTGTCAACATAGTACTAGGTCAATGGTTCATGGTTTAAGTCACTCTAGATATGATACGATACTAGAGAACACAATATTTTGATAAAGAAAGTTGTGATTCACCATTTCAGAAGCAAATGATGAAGAAGTACGCTATAGATCATGTTATCAACTACGTACATCATCATCACATGTATTCTGTAACACGTTTAGTTTCTTGCATACAACAATATGCTTAACACAACGTCTCATGCATTTTCGTACCTCTACTCCACTTTAACACGAAATATAAGGTTTGGAAATATTAATTATACATTAAACAGATAAGGGCTCAGAGTTACACACAACTCACCTGGAATATTGCATGTTCTTAGCTATAACAAAAAGCTTCAAACGTTTTAATAAGTTTTCATATCCGTGAAAGAGTACTTCTTTCTTGATAGAGTGAACACTACGCACCTTATTTCTTCCTCATTTTATAAGTTTAATGGATACCCTTTTATAGGTAGGGTTTGCTGCCAATCTTAACCCTATTTATAACATTGGAGGGAAAACTGTATTAAATCCAAAGAACCTCTCAATTGGTCTGATGCTAATGGCAATAAGTAACATGTCCCAACCTCTTTTTTATTAGTCATTTTTGTCATAAATATGTTTTATGAAAGAGATAAACGCGGTGGCATACTTTGTGTTCAGTTAGGTTGCTTACGTATAGATAGTGGGGGTTTATGTAATGTGTGTGCTCATCCAAGGATAAATTAACGTCCATTTAGTCCATACAAACTAGCCCGAGAATCCAAAGATAACCTATACTTCCAAAACTAGATTTCATCTTACATCTCTGTGCCGATGTCCGAAGGATAGAAGAGAGGTGTAGTTTGTCGTCTGCTATTTTATTGTACTATTTTCATATATTACATTGTATGCACTCCCAAACTGACATGTACAGTTTTACTAATTTCAACAATTTACATTTTTTTTATTAAAGATATCACTACGAATATGAGTGATTATAGGGATTCAACGAATGTGACAGATGTCGTATTGCCAATAATTATTAATGATCGTGAAGAAGCACACCCTATGCTCCATACGGGTATGAAGTTTGTTGGTTAGGAAAATGTATTTCAAGTTTATCAACAGTATGCTAGATTGAAGTGATTTGTAGTTGTAATAAGAGTCGGCAAGAAATATCCTTGCAAATCATATGTGTATAGGAGGTTTCTATGCAATAGAGGTTGTTTTCATAATTCAGCAGTGATAAATGGGTTGCGAGTAAGATCATCTCATTGAATTAGTTATGGAACCCATTTAAACTATCAACTAGTTAAAGGATATTGGACCATAGTTAGGTTTGAAAATAACTACAACCACATATTAAACCCATCAATGTTAGATTCATGTGGAAACATTGTTCAATTGATTTTCATGTGAGAAGAATGCTGAAGTTCAATGACATGTGTGGAATAAGGTAATGCACGAACCTTAGAATAATTGTAACTAACTCTAAAGGATATGAAAATCTTTCATGCTCGTATAAGGATTTCTTATAAAATATTTATGAAACTAGTGAGAAGAGATGCTGAAGTTGTTTATAAAATATTTATGAAGACAAAGGAAAAGAATCTCTGATTTTATTGATAGAAAAGAATCATCGATTTTACTATATAATCGATTGTGATAATGAAGGGAGGTTGAAGAACATTTACTGGACCAATGTACGCAGTCCAACTACTTATGAGGAGTTTGGTATCACTACTACATTTGACACAACCTATCTTATTAGCAAGTATGACATGACATTTGCAGCATTTGTTGATATCAACCGTCATGCTTAGTTTATTTTACTTGGATGAGCACTTTTAATGATGAAACGACTGAAACCTTTATATGAATTTTCTAAACTTAGTTCAGATGTATGAATGGAAAAGAACTAAAGGGAACTATAATAGACAAATGCCAGAGCATGGCCAATGCTATTGATGTAGTATTACCAAATGAAAGACATAAGTTGTATTTATGGTACATCGTTAAAAATTCCCAAAGTAATTTGGCTCACACAAGTCTTACCAAGACCTAAAGGGAAGTTTTATGGATATTATATTGTTAAAAATTCCCAAAGTACTTTGGCTCACACAAGTCTTACCAAGACCTAAAGGGAAGTTTTATGGATACTATATATGATGCCAAAAATAAGGATGAGTTCGAAGAAAAATGGAATGAATTGGTAAAATAATTTAGCTTAGAAAAAATACTTGGCTTCTATCTCTTTTCAATAAGTGTTCATAATGGGTACCAACGTATGTTAGAGAAAGATTTTGGGCTAAAATGTACAAAACTTAGAGGAGTAAAGGAATGCATGCTTATTTTAATGCGTATGTGTATATACGCAGTTCCCTGACTCAAATTGTGGAATAATATGAGCAGATGATAAAAGAGAAGATTAAATGTGAGGTTGAATCTAATTATGTTTCTCTTGAGAGTTATATGCCATTGCGGATGCACTTTGACCTAGAGAAGGTTTTTCAAAAGGCATATATTGCTACAATGTTGAAGCCAATCCAAAATAAACTAATATGTGTTATATACTGCAGCATAATAGGCAATGCTTCTACAGAAAATTCTTAGGAGGTGGCACAAAGATGTTCTAAGGTTCCACATCAAAATCAAGGTAGTCGATGAAACTTTTACTATTGCAATTCGGATGAAAAGGATGGAATCTAAATTTTATAAAGTTGTGGGCTATGTGATTCACAGTGAAACAAAGTATGAGTATATCATAAGCTTGTTAGAACAAGTGTATGTGACACTTAGTGACGATGTAGGAACGAAGGAAACCCACCCTCAGTTGGACTAGCTTACTTTAATCACCATCCACTGTGTGCTCAAGTCGGCAGTAGAAGTCACACTTTCGAGTTCCTAGCGTCAAAGGTCATCCATTTAACCTTCAATTTGGATAGAGGATTAATAAAGATCCCTTTGACGTTGAAGACTCTAGACGTTATTAATTGCACATTTCGGACACATGACGATGAAAACAAATGATGCCACTTTCATGTTATGAATTCTGGTCCAGTTAAAATTTCTAATGCATGCATCAGATTACCATAATTTCGTGTCGTTGTTTACACAAGTAATGGTTGTATATGTAGACTCGATTGTAAAAATATTTACATGCATGTAATTTCATGGATTGAATCATTGTCTAAATTTACAAAATTGTTAAATATGCCACGGTATTACAATATACTACTATGTACATGTTAATGTCAAAAATAAGGAAGGTAAACCTCGTTCTTTAATGGATGCATAATCTCTGGCAACTATAAAAACAATTAGAGATCGTGGTTAGTGTAGTAACATGCATGAGACGCATGCATATTTGATTGCATTGTGTGAAGGAGTAGTGTAAAGTGTGATAGATGAAACACTAATAATGCAGCCTCTAAACAAATATCCATCCAGAGAGTAAATAATCATAACAATGTCAAATGTCAAGAGATATAAACAAGGTAAGGCCAACTCGCAACCATCGAAGAAATAAAGGTTGTTTGTAGAATAAGGTACATTTATGATAAAGAACATGGCCATGCTTATGAAAATACTAATTTTACAACTATAGTTTCCATTAATATAAAACTCATCTGCCTTCAACAACTTGTGGTTCAAGAATGTTTATTAAATCGACCTCTTAGCTTTGCATTAAATGTAGAGGGAAGTTTTGTAAGAATAAGGTTTGGAGCTGACAGGCAGGCAAGCGAGGCGAGGCGAAGGAGTCACTACTACCTTGTATAGGTTTCATATTAATAACTGATCCCAGTTGTATATGTTAATATGTATACATTTTTGTTAAAATCTCTTATCCAACAACCCATTAACTTGTATACAATGATGAATATATGTTAACGTTAGGGCTAGGCATTAAGACTGTAACAACTTATGATTGAAGTGGTGTTTATATCGTAAGTCAGTATCATAGGATAATGATGAAATATCTCCTTTAATCTTTATTCAATAATGGCTTCTATGAAGTAATTATTAGAAAATGACTTTAGAATTATGTACTTCTCCATAGAATTTACTGCTAGAATATTCTACCAATATTCACTTTTCTGTTTAGTTAGAAGAGATTGATGACTTGAAAGAAGATGTGGCAAGAGGATTAGTTCCCAAATTAACTTTAGTAAGGGCCTTATTTTTTATCTTTTATCATATGTAACTTTAACATATACATTACTAAAGAAGTGTAGCAATTTATGATATTCATGTTAATATTGGTAGGACATGATAGACAGGGAGGCTAAATGTTTGCATGAAGTTATAACTAGAGATATAAATTAGAATACATGCTCTTTACAACTGTTACTTGTATTGTTTCTTTGTTATAAGTAAAGATTGACTAAAATAGATTAATGATTATACGAATTGAAATGAGATTTTGTAGTGGATATTAAGTACGCTTAGGCTCTTAGAATATTGTATTGGACTAGCCAACTATAAGGGGTGGAGTGATAGATATCCTCATTATTTTTATAGTAGTAAATAATATTATGATTCCATTTCTATATCACCATGTTTGTTCATGAATAAAAACCCATAATACTAAATGTTGGTAGCCTTAACCTTAGTTGTTAATGTTCGAAGAGTACCTGGACAAGAGACAAAGCTAGAGGAGCCAATGCTGGAGGAGCCAGCGAAGTACAAGCAATTACTAAAGTATCACGTAAAGGTTATCGCAAAAGATTGAACGTAACTCAAAAGACCCATATTGTCATGTTCATGTCCTTAGTTTTACTTGCATTTTTTCAACTACAATGTTTAGTATGTACTTGTCTACTTTATACGTTGGAAAATTTAGTGTGCTCTTAATAATTGCCCCATAGTTAATTAAATCTTGGAGACCTTATTTGGTTACATCTTTTGTTTCTCTAATGTCACCTGAACACGTTTAGATGTTATAGCCTACAGTCATATATTGAATTTCTAACACGTGTCCTTATTTTTCAGTACAAGACTATTCTTAATCAACATACATATCTATAGTAGAATTCATTCCAAACAACCATGTTTGTGTTTTAGTACAAGACCTTTCTTATTTAACATACAATGGAGGAATAATCACACAGGTTGTTTTTGTGACTAATTACTCATATGACCAGCTTTGGTTGTACATTTATGAAAGATTTCTTTCGAACTAACCAAAAAAATTAGTGCTTAATAATCATTCAAATATTGATGCATTTAAATACTTTGAAAAAAATACTGATGCATTGTAATATTATAGAGTACTAAACTCTACAAATAGGTCATAAGTAAATTTAGTCCACAAAGTCGAAGACTTATGCATATCATATGACATAAGATATATCAAATGCATTCGCTTATGCTATTTCACCTTTGTATACCTTCTCTTCCTATTATTTTCGAAGGGGGTATCTCCTTACAGAGGTGCCTCAACATATTGAACTTTCTTCCTAGCACAAAATCGCATAAGTATGAACATATGACCATTGGATGTGCACTTTATACAAAGAAATGAAGGACATTAGTAGTGTATTATAAACTGTAGAATTACTTACACTATAATGGGGTCACATACCACAAATTAAAACCCCACTTTCCATGCTAGAAATTAAGAGTACAACATAAATAAATACCACAGTTCTTGCTGCTAAACAAATAACATAAAGTAAAAATGGTCAACAACGTGTGTAATAATGAAAACTTTCATTGTCTACGTGCAAGAGTGTAAGTTCTGCACACTTGTTCTCCTGCGTGGGGAAGTGGTGGATCTGTCGTAAATCACCAAATAATAAATACCTAACTAATCTACTATATAGCAAGGCAAGTTAGGGTCATTCTTACAAAAAAACTGATCGTGTTTTGTAGCTATTCCTAATGTTATGCAAAAGAAAATAAAACCCCTAGATGCAAAGGAAATAAAACAAATAAAAAGACAATTAACTAAACTAAATCAAAACAAATAAGAAACAAATAACAATAACAGAAATCTGTGGAAAAGATATTATTTGGATTCATGAATTATAATCAATCATTGAAAATATATATAAACTGTGTTATACTTAAGATGCTAGTTTATAAACACAAACAAGCTTTTACGTCTTAAGTTCCTCCAATTTTAGATAACTTCTATACAATAGAAAACTTAACCCTAACCACGTGATAACCTAGAACAAGTTCTTTAGATTTAATAACGTGACAACATTAACACACTAGGAACAGCTAACTTAAGCCATAATTACACAAGCTTGGACTATGTAACTCAGAAAATTGGAATCCTAGGCTAATTGATTAAGTTTACTTATTAAATAAATTAACCTATCGCCACTTATGGATTTCGCTAATGACAATCATAAATCAAAAGCTAAATCCTAGCAATTAAATTAGAAATTATACCTAGGATGGCGAATCCTTTGAATTAATTCCTAATTCATGGCATTAATCCCGAATTTCAATTAAATCCTAATATAAATCATAATGCCCATTCAAAAACACAATCAATTCATATAATTATAATGAATTAATCCATCAAATATCTTTAAACTCAAGGAAAACCTAAGCTAACATAATGAAAAGAACCACATTCTAAAATTAAAGAAAAAAAGGATAGAATGCAAGAAACATAAAGAAATTGAAGAACACAACGATGGAAAATTAAGAGAAAGCACTATATTAACAAAAACTCTAGGATTAACAAGTATTTAACATAACTCAAACTATGTACATCAAAATAAAAATGAAAATAGAAAAGACAGCAGTAACAACACAAATAAACCAGAATTCAATACCTAAAACTAACTAATATAAGGGCATAACCTATAATTAGAAGAAAAGAGATGAAAAACTATCCTAAAACCTAAGAAATCAAGAGAAAATAGGCTGCCTAAGTGGGAGAGCCTGTAAAAGGTCACGAAAATTTGATCCTATCTTGCTTAAATATGTTTCCCATAGGGTTTAGGAAGTTTTGGAAGCGAAAAGTCGACTTTGCCCTTAATTTTGGCATAAGACAACATGTTTTTGTCATTCAACAGCTCCTAAGTAAACCTCAACGATGGTCTAGACTCAACCACAATTAAGGTTGCTAGAAATCATCCTAAGCAATGGTTAGATGATACCTTCTACCCCTCTTTTTGTTTTCTTCTCTAACTGCTCCTACGCACCTTTTATGGCTATAAAATTTGGTATGTAGATTCCTTACATGATGTTCTTATACCACATAAGATTTCAGAACAATCTGAGATCTAAAAGTGCACCTAATGCATCTAGTTCTTGTTTAAGATTTTCTTGCTCTTCTTGTAATGCATCCTTTACAACTTTCCATAAGGCCTTGACATTTGGTATAAAACTAGATAACATGATGCTCTAAATCCTTAAATTAATTCCACACCTCTTCTATTTCAAATTTTGCTCCAAATCACTTCCAAACTTAATCTTTTTAACTTGTATTTGTGTCCTAAGATTAAATCTGCAAGCGAACTCAAAAGAAGTATAAATCAAATATCTAAACATCAAAATAGGGATAAAATGAAATTGAAACATATATAAAAATTCTATAAATTGCATCCTTATCAGAAAACCATCGGCATATGAAATGGACTACGTATCCTTTGGAGCTTTGGTAATAGAAGTCCAACCAATGGTCATTAACATTTCGTAAAAGATATGGGCCTACAATAATACAACAAAATTTATGGAACATAAACAGCATAATTACAACTTATGACATCTTATACATTATACAATGATATACCAAATATACTTACCTCCTCTCGTGACAATTTCTCATTCTTTTTCCAACTTCATTTCATCTAGTAAAATAATATAATTTTATTTCACTATAAATTGACACAAATGCATCATTAATTCATTTATAATAGAACAAGTACCATGAACTGTAATTTCATATAGTCAATGCAAACTAAACATCCCTCAAAATAAGTTAAGTAAAACATATATATTAGGGCATGTAAGCATGCTATAATAAATTTAATTAAGCAAGAAACATAAAATCTATTATGTAAACCTTTGATGCATTTATCCCAAACTCCTAGTAGTGTATTTGTCTATGATTGTGGAAATTTCCGCATTTAATAATGTTCTCCCATCCTTATCTAAAGGTTTTTTCACATCTATCTGTTATGATGATACAATAATAACAATTAATGTTACTAGTGCAAGAGGCCAATTCACCATTTAAAATTTGAAATAATTAATTTGGTTTATACATATCCCGAAAGAATAGTTTATGATATACCTCTCGACAAACACAGAAGTAACAGTACATTCCAAGAGTAGAATGGATAAGAATCTCTTAACAAACTATCAAGGAATGACCACTTAACACTCCAATCACTCTATTCAATAGTACCACCAAACAGTATACTAAAAATTGAATTTAAAATGGAAAACTCACTATATTATTCATCTAAGAAAGACCACGAAACAAGACATAATAATACTTAGTATTAGACTAAAATGATTATTTCTCATGATCTCCACATCAACAAAATTACGTCATGAAACACATGAACAAGAAGGGCTTATGCATTTGTTTTTCAACAACTAAAGCATGAATAATGAAAAATCTTCTGAACAACATCACTACCTAGTTCTTGACTCCGCATTTCTAAGCAGGTAGTCTGTGTAAACTGATGTTGAGTGTGCAACTGTACTTTAATCACCACCTTTTCATGTAGGTGGATATTCATCCTTCATCTACACTGTCTGCAATTATGGTTATTCCTTTATCATCATTGTATTGTAAATTCACGCTCAAATACTTATATAAAAAATTTTTCACAATCTTGATCTTTTTTAATTTATTTATTGTGGATGTTGATCCCTCCCCGGTCCGTGCCACTCAAATATGTTGTGACTGACCCTTTCCTTTTTCTATCAACGAAGACCTGTCTTCCATCTGTCCCTTCAGAACTTTCCCATGAGGTTGTCTACATTCTTTTAAGACATATAATACTAAATATATGAATTTGAGTTTACATCAACATATACTCATCTATTATTCTTACACATTAGTCATTAAATTGAAACTAATTGTACTAAAAAAAAAATACTAACTTGATATCGTACATTCACTACCATTGCCTCTCCCTTGTATTATGCCTTTTGATTGTTATTTTTTAGTTCTGAAGCAATGTCTTCCCTCAACTCCTCTCTAGTTATAGCTTCCACACTTCTATGTTGTATAGCCTTTATTTTATTATTCCAGCTTTGATGGTCTATCTTCTACCTGCCACCACAGCGTGTCAAGTATTCAAACCTACAATGCAACCTCTACATTTATAAAATGGGGACGGTCAGCACTAAACAAAGGCATGTAATGCAAGTTGTTTTTTGTTGTTAAAAAGATATTGACAATGTTCACAAACTCACCTTAGCTTTTTTGTAGTTTTGTGGACTAAACTTGTAAATATATATGGTCTCATTGATGCGTTGATCATCATAATAAAAAATTCTTGAAATATTACCCCACTAAAACGACTGATTTCCATGGATACGATCCAAATTAAAAATTACATGCAACATACATAATTCAATAACTTATCATATGGTAGCAAAAAGACATTTACCCATATATAAAAGTTCAAACACTATTATAATTACTAACTTACCATAATAATGGCAACACACTCACCCTTTGAAGGAGCATATCCATTCTTCTGAATGTTTTCTTATAACAGTCTTCCCTGGCTACACAAGTGGCTGAGAATATATTGCCCCTATGCCATCTGTTCACACCTATCCAATTCAACCACATAACATAAGAGGTTCGTAATAATCCCATAAGATGGGTTAGGACACATAAACACTCCCATTATATAAAAAATGAAATTCCTATAAAAGTATTCTTCTTCTTATATAGCTCTCATTTTCTTAAGAACAAGTTATGTAGATATTTTATTCTTAAAAACATTATAATTAAGGCATAACGTTTCAATCTTAGCATCTGCCTCGTATGATGACGTACGTTTAGAGTCGTTTGAAACGCTAAGAATCCATATCACATCGTCACTCTAAATATCTTCCACCAGGTCCTCCCTAATCACCTGTAACATCCCATTACCATAGAACATATACCCAAACATCCAGAGAATATTCAAGAATATACCCTATGAGAATGACATGTTAGAGTAATCATAATCATAATTATGGAATGATAGAATACAAGTAATCTACCTTTCTCATTTCATTAAAAAAAAAATATTGTTTACAAAGCATTATATCTCATCA
>JAOXYD010198211.1:0-22663 GCA_028565735.1 Pinacopodium congolense | reverse complement strand
TCCCTCATATGCCTTTCATTCATTAACATATAGCCTATTCTAAATTCACAGGATAACATCAGCAACATCATTAGATAGTGCTCAAATATATGAATCAAGTCTAGTGCATACAATCCAGATATTTTAAGGTAGCCAAAAAATTTGGAGTCTAAACAGAAGATATGAGTGCTCAAAAATTAAAATAAAAATACCTGGATAATCTTGAGATCATAAATAAACTAATCACAATAAGTTTGCACACAGAAATAGGTTTTCATAACTGAAACACAAAGTTAACTTATGAATAGAAAAACAGTGGCAGTTTAAGTGTATATGGAAAAACAATTTTAAAGTCACTGAAATAATCTAAAAAAAAATAAAAAAAACTTAAAAACACTCTAGGACACTTAAGAAATTATAAAATAATTATTTCAAGATTTTAGGAATTGATTAAATGTACAAAAACACATTAAACTCTATGACAGAAAAATCTAGACAGGTTTGGTATCTCTAAAAAGAACAAACTTCAAACCTAAGAAATAATATTCCAAAAATAAAAAACAAAATTAGGAAACCTCAAGGAACCTTAATTAAATAGAAAATCACAATTTTAGAATTTTAGAAATAGTTAAGATGTCCAAACGTAATATCAAAGATAAACCACAATAACAAGAAGCAAATTTGACACAGTTGAAAGTTTAGGCTCTAGTCTATCAAGATAATCAGTTTAAAAATCGAAACTATGAAAACTTAAACACTTAAACACTTTTTATAATAGAAAAAAAATAGTTTTGCACATAAAAAATAGATTAAAAATAGAAAGGGATTAGAGAAAACCAAAATAGTGATGTAAAGTGATGTAGAGAGATAACTTGTAGATGTGAGGAAGATTGATCTTTCAAGTATGAATGGAGAGGTTGAAAATGTGTTTTCAGAGTTCAAGGAGGCTTAAAAATGTGTTAGGGATGATTCTGAAGCTTTATTTTGTTTATCTTAACCATTTAGAGACAAAACACGAATTTATTCCAAGAAACTAAATAAAAAGCTATTGGATAGAGACCAAAATGGCAGGCTCCTGGGAGTACAATGATGCTGTTGTTCTTTGATCAAACAACCGCATTACTTCAGAAATGCAAGGATACAACTCCAAACAATTACAAATAATTTCAAACATTAACCTAGCATAGAATAGGACTTCAAACAAGTCTTAGGATACAATTTTAGACCATATAACAAATCAACATGAATTAATTAACTTTAAAAACTATATTTGCTATGAAATTAAACTTTATGCAACTTAGGAGTGGCTACATTCAATGCATGATAAATGTTGAGTCCCTAGATCAATTGGACAATTATTGAAACTTACAATTTTATGCAAGACACCCTAACTAAGGTCTTGTAGCTTCCATATCTCTTATGCTTTCCTTTAGATTCATTTTAGTCTTTCAAACTTCAAGCTTTACATATGGAATCACCTTAAAATAAACCTATCTTTGAATTTCACAATGCAAGCTCAAATCATTAGTAATAATTATGTTTTGTTATCATCAAAACAAATATTGGAACCTCCATTGGTTCAAAAATCTTCCCCCCTTTGATGGTGACAAACCATGTGATATCATAGAAGGATTAAACACATTTTAGGATGAAAAATTCATAACATTTCTTCAATCATGCCAAAAACAGTTTCAAGATGACAAATTCATAAAACAAAATAAAGCTCCCCCTTAGTTCATGCATCAACCTTTTTAAAGCTCCCCCTTAATATGTGCAATCCATAAATTCATATATACTTTTAAACATAAGAATAATATCACATACACATCTCTCATCCTTTTTGACATCATAAAAAAGAATTAAAAACATGCATGTGAACACAAATTAAGAGGGGTAAAAATTTTATAAACACATAAAGATCAATGAGATGCACCATCAATCAATCCTAAGTCTCTCCTTATCATGAAAAATCTATCCTCACTCATTGGTTTAGTAAATATATTGGCTAATTGGTGATGTGTGTCAACAAATTCCAATTCAATATCACCATTATGCACATGATCTCTTATAAAATGATGCCTTATTTCAATACGCTTAATTCTTGAATGTTGAATTGAGTTCTTGGTTTGGCAAATGGTACAAGTGTTATCACACCTAATAGGTATCTTAGTTATCTCCATGCCATAATCTCTAAGTTGATGCCTAATCCAAAGAACTTGTGTACAATAACTATCAGCCACTACGTACTTTGTTTCGGCTATAGATAAAACCAATGAATTTTTCTTTTTTCTAAACTAAGAGATTAATGCATAACCAAGAAATTGAAAAGTGATAGATGTACTCTTTCTATTTAGTAAACTACCAGTAAAATTTGTATCTGAATAACCAACTAACTCAAAGAATGCATTTCTAGGATACCACAAACCTAAAGAAGATGAACTGGCCAGATATCTCAAAATTCTCTTAACGGTTAATAAATGAGACTCTTTAGGAATATACCGAAATCTATCACATAAGCATACATAAAACATGATATAAGGTCTTCTTGCAGTCAAATATAGTAAGCTACCAATCATATTTTGATATTGTTTGACATCTACTGGCTTACCCTCTTCATCTTTGTCCAACTTTGTAGTGATTGCCATTGGTGTACTTAGTGACTTTGTTTGACTCATTCTAAATCACTTTAGTAGCTCTTTTGTGTACTTGGCTTGGTTTATAAAGATGTCTTCCTTCATTTGCTTGATTTGGAGTTCGAGAAAGAAGTTTAGCTTACCTATCATACTCATATCAAATTCATTGCTCATAATTTTTGCAAACCCATCATGCTAATCTCGGATTCCTTGCTTATAATTTTTGCAAATTCTTAACATAAAACATCATTACTAGCACTAAATATAGTATTATCTATATATATTTGCACAATCCATAAATCATCTTTTTCTTTCTTTATAAATAATGTGGTATCAACTTTTCCTTTGACAAAACTATTTTGAAAAAAAAGAATTTAATTTATCATACCATGCTTTAGGAGCTTTTCTTAAACTATAAAAAGCTTTAACAACCTTATAAACATACTCAGGTGCATCATGATTTTCAAAAATAGGAGGTTGTTCTACATATACCTCATTTTGAATAAAAACATTTAAAGAAGCACTTTTAACATTCATTTGATAAAGCTTAAAATCCATATAAGCAACAAAAGCAACAATAATCTAATAGTTTCTAGCCTTACTATAGGTGAAAAAGTCTCTTCATAATTTATCCTTTTTTCTTGGCTATATCCCTTTGTTACTAATCTAGTTTTTTTTCTCACAATGTTTCCATCTTCATCAAGCTTATTCCTAAAGACCTACTTAGTACTAATAATTTGATGATGATTAGGTCTAGATACTAAGATTCACACCTTGTTTCTTTCAAACTGGTTCAACTCTTCATTTATGACTAAAGTCAATTTCTCATCACCTAATGCTTTATCTATGGTTTTAGGCTCTATATTGGAAATAAATGCCATATGAGATAGGTCTCTAAGGGTTGATCTAGTTACTACTCCTTTTCCTACTTCACCTATAATTTAGTTAGAGGGATGGTCTTTCTTAAATCGCCACTCTCTAGGTAAGCTCTTATCTCTCCTAACCCTACTTGGTTTAATAATGAGCTCACAAGATAAAGGTTGGGTATCTAAGTTGTCTTCTTTAAGCTCTTCCAACCCTAATTTCTCCATATACTTGCTTAAATCTAAATCATCATCAATAATATTCTTCATACAAAACATATTAGATACATTAAAAATAGCATGCATTGTCTCTTCAATCATCATAGTCCTTTTGTTGAACACTCTATAAGTTTATTAGTAAAAGAATAACCAACAAATATACCTTCTTCTGATTTAGCATCAAATTTACCCAAATTATCTCTAGTATTCAAAATAAAGTACTTATAACCAAACACTTTGAAATAACTCACTTTGGTTTCCTTCCATACCACATTTCATAAGAAGTTTTATCCATATAAGGCCTTACATAGACTTTGTTGGACATATGGCAAGTATATGCAATGGTTTCCACCCAAAATTATTTAAGAACACAGTATTCATTCAACATAGTTCTAGCCATTTTTTGTAAAATCCTATTTTGCCTTTTGACAACTCCATTTTATTGAGGAGTTATAACAGATGAAAATTTATGAAAAATACCATTTTCTTTATAAAATGCATCAAATAATTCATTTTCAAAATCTCCACTATGATCACTGCTAATTGAATTAATCACTTCTAATTAAACTCTTTTTTCAAATTTAACAAAAGATTTAAAATATTCATCCTTACTAGTAGGAAACATTACCCATGTGAATCTACTATAATCATCAACAATCACATATGCATATAATTTTTCACCTAAACTTGCAATTCTAGATGGTCCAAATAAGTCTATATGCAATAGTTTTAAAGGTGTAGAAGTTGTTACTAAACTTTTCTTCTTGAATGAAGCCTTGGTTAGCTTATCCATTTGACATGCATAAAAAATCTTATCTTTTTCATACTTCATTTTTGGTAAACCATTTACTAGCTTCTTGCTGCAAAGATTTGAGATTTGTTATATACTAGCATGACTTAATTTTCGATGTCACATATAAAAATCCTCATTCATGGAAACCAAAAACTCAACATTTAAGTTAAAGAGATCATTCAAATCAATGGTATAGATTTTCCTACTCTCTTACCAACAAACACAATGCAATTATCAATTACTTTTGAAACTATGCAAGATTTACCTTCAAAGGAGACTTTGAATCCTTTATCCCATAATTGACTTACACTTAATAAATTTTGCTTTAATCCTTCTACCAGCAGTACATTATCAATGGTAGTATTATTTTTACCAATCTTATCAATGCCAATTATTTCACCATTGACATTATTTTCATAGGTGACAAAGCCACCATCTTTGTCTTTCAAGAAAAAAAAACTGGGAAGCATCTCCCGTCATATGTTTGGAACATCCACTATTAACATACCAATTGCTCATTTTGAAATCCTACGAAATAAAGAAAATAATTTTATTTTATGTATCTACATTAATTTGGGTCCTTAGAGGTTAGATACCTTTCTAGTTCCTAAGGCCTTTAGCAAACTGGAAGGTTTAGATAGTTTATTAAAACAAAATCTTTCTAAGTGACCAAGCTTACCACAATGATCACAAACATATGTAACTTTATGAGAATGCATATCTAGTCGATAGTTGTTCTATATGCAAATCTTGATGCATCATATCCAAAGTTTCTTCTTTGTTGAACTTTTGTCCTAAAATGTGTGTAAGAACCATTTCTTGATGCAGGAGCATATATAGGATATGCATATTAATATGTAGGTCAAATGTGCATAGATTATGGCCTATATGCATGATGCAATGATCTTGCATTTGTAAAGAAACTATATCTCTTGTTGGGGGCATGTACATTTCTCCTAAATATAGATTTTGAAGCATATATGAAATCATGATGAGTGTTCCCATATTAAGAACTAGTAGATGATACACCAATAACAAAAGATAACTTAGGAACATGATTTTCATCTAAACTTTTTTCTTTTTTAAAAATAGTCTTGGCATTAGGGGTTTCACTTCCTTGAATAAAGCCTAAGCCATATTAATCATGAAATCTTTTGGCCACCTAAAATACAATCTAACTTTTCTTTTCCTTTATGAATTTATGTAATGATTCTTTGAGGTTATCCACTTCCTTCTTCAAAGATTCATTTTCATGCATTAACTTATGCTCATTGTCATACAAAGTAACATCCACACTCTTAGAATCTAACATGACATTCATTTCATGCTTTAATCTATCAATTTATAATATGCATGCATTCTTAGATTCTAACATATCATGCAATTCATCTTTAAACTTCTCATTTCTACACTAAAATCATCCACCAAGTTCATGCATTCCTTATGTTTAGAGGATAATTTCCTCTTTCTCAAAGTAGCATGCTCTAAGACTTTAACCAGTTCATCATAACTTAACCCAACATCTCCCATAAGGCTTTCAAAACTTTCTTTCCCTCCCTATCCTTCTTCTCCCTTCTTTTCTTTTTACATATTCTTTCATCCTTCTCATCCTCCTTGAAGAGTGGATACTGGCTCTGCAAGAGACCTGGTTTCCTGCATTCAAAACAAACAACATTTGTAGACTTTCTCTTGTAATCATACTTACCTTGCTCTCTTCTCCTTGAGTGTGCCTTCTTTTTTAAGAACTTGTTAAACTTTTTGGAAAGAAGCGCTATTTTATCATCACTATCTCCTAAAAAGTTTTCTTCTTCACTTGACTCCACTTTCTTGGCTTTGAATGCCAAATTCTTTCTTCTTGATGAAGGTTCCTCTTCTTTGGTTTTTGACTTCTTCTTCATCATCTCATAACCAAACAATGAACCTAATAATTATTGGAAAGGTAAAAAGTTAAGGTCTTTAGCCTTTGGATGGTGGTTACCTTTGCCTCTCATCCTTTTGGTAAAGACCTCAAAATCTTTCTAACAAGTTCAAAATTTGAATATGATATTCTTAAACCCTTTAATGCATTTATGATGTTAATGAATCTAGCATACATGGAAGAAATAGTTTCATTGTGGTGCATTTAAAATAGTTTATATTGAGAAATGAGTAAAGACATCTTACTCTCCTTTACCTGGTTGGTACCTTTATGACTGACTTCTAATGTATGTCAAATACCTCTAGTTGTTTCACACATAGACACTCTATTGAATTCATTTATACTTAATGCACAAAACAGAATATGAATAGCTCTACTATTTGGTGAAACTAGCCTTTCATCTCCTACATTCCACTTATCTTTCACTTTAAGAACTTTTTTACATTTTTTTTATCATAGTAGGAGTGCATGACCCTTAACATACTATATTCCATAATTTAGCATTTTTAGATTGAAGGAAAAACTTCATCCTAGTTTTCTAATACAAGTAATCATTTCTATCGAAGAAAGGTGCCCTACTAATATTTTGATCCTTATGATTAAATGAACCTAGGAAATGTGCCATAATGGATTCTTACTCACAGTTTCTCTAGAAACTAATACAAATGTGAAACCAAGCTCTGATACCAATTGTAAGCCCTACAAGCACTTAAGAGGGGGGTGAATTGAGTGATAAAAATTTTCTTAACAAAACAAACTCACCACCAAAACCAAATCAATGCAATGAGATATTCAAAAGGGAATTCCAAATAGATAAAAAAATCGATAAACCAAGCACACAATAAATAATATGTAAAGAGGAAAGGGAAGAGAAAGGGAAGAGAAAGACAAAAGGTTTGTTAACGAAGTTTACTGACCCCAAAGATAGGCTATGTCTCCTTTCCAACTACTTATTGAATATTTTTCTTTACTAATAACTAAAAAAATAAATACAATCTTCTTTTAGGATGAAGAGTAATCCTTACAAGACCAATCTTTTTAAAGGTAAAGAGAAGCCTTTACAACTAAAATATTTTAAGAGAAAGAGGAGCCTTGAAAAAATACAATCTTCCTTTGTTAAGGTGAAGAGAAACCGTATGACCAATCTTTATATGGAAAAGAGGAGTCTTGACACACTTAACCAACAACAACAAATCAAATAATCCCTTCACAAGTAACTAAGACACTTAAAAAAGTGTTTCAGTTAAAGCATAAGCAATATAAAGGCTTCAATACTTTCAATAAGGATATGAATGATCAATGATTAAAAAAAATATGGCTGATTAATGTACTAAAAACATGTATGATGATGAAAACACAATTTGAAAAACTCACATAAACTAAACCTAGACAAATTTGATAGATAAGATATAAAATGCTTCCAAACACTTAAAAAAGCCTCTAAAAATCAATTGGATGTCTAATGATGCTCCTGATGAATTAAAAAAATAGAAAACAATAATTTGAGAAAATTTTGGTTTACATGCTCAAATATATGAATCAAGTCTAGTGCACATAATCTAGACAGTTTAAGGTAGTCTGTAAATTTGGACCCTAAATAGAAGTTACGAGTGTTAAAAAATTAAACTAAAAATACTTGGATAATCCTGAGATAATAAAAAACTAATCACAATAAGTTTCCACACTAGAAACTGACTTTGATAATCAAAATACGAAGTTAGCATATGAACAGAAAAATAGTGACTGTTTAAGAGTATTTGGAAAAATAATTTTAAAACCATTGAAATAACCTTAAAAAAATTAGAAACAAACATTAAACACACTCTAGGACACTTAAGCAATTAGAAAATGATTATTTCAATATTTAAGGAACTGAAAATGTCCAAAAACATGTTGAAAGTTCTGATAGAAAAATCTGAATAGATTTAGTATTTCTAAAAAAAAAAGATTAAAACCTAATAAATCTTCCAAAAATAAAAAACAAAATTAGACAACCTCTAGGGACCTTAAGTAAATAGAATATTGTTATTTTAGAATTTTGGAAATAGTTTAAGATGTCCAGATGCAATATCAAAGGCAAACCCTCAACAACCAGAAGCAGATTTGACACGGTTGAGAGTTTAGGCTCTAGTCTATCAAGATAATCATTCTAAAAATAGAAACTATTATAAATCAAACACTTAAACACTTGTTATAACATAAAACAATAGTTTTGCACATAAACAAATAGATTAAAAATGGAAAGGGATTAGAGAAAACCTAAACAGTAATGTGGAGTGATGTAGAGAGATAACTTGTAGATGTAAGGAAGATTGATCTTTCAAATTTGATTGGAGAGCATGAAAACGTATCTTCAGAGTTTAGGGAGGCTTAGAAACATGTTAGGGATAGTTATGTAGCTTTATTTTATTAACCTTAGCCGTTTGGACATAAAACATGAATTTTTTTCAAGAAAGGAAATAAAGAGCCGTTAGATAGAGACCAAAATAGTAGGCTCCTGGGAGTACAATGACGCCATTGTTCTTTAATTAAACTGTCTTTTTTCTCTAAAAATGCAAGAATACGACTCCGAACAATTCCAAATAATTTCAAACATTAACCTAGCATAGAATAGGCTTCAAATAAGTCTTGGGACACAATTTGATATCATATAACAAATCAACATGATTTAATTAATTTCAAAACCTGGATTTGCTATGAAATTAAATTTTATGCAACTTAAGAGTGACTGCATACAATAAATGATAAATGTTGAGCCCTTAGGTCAATTGGACAATAAGTAAAACTTGCAATTTTATACAAGGCACCCTAAATAAGGTCTTGTAGCTTCCATATCTCTTGTTCTTCCTTTAGCTTCATTTTAGTCCTTCAAACTTCAAGCTTTAAATATGGAATTGCTTTAAAATAAACCTATACTTGAATTTTAGAATGCAATCTCAAATCATTATTAATAATTATGTTTTGTTACATCAAAACTAAGATTGGAACCTCCCTTGGTTCAATAATTTTGGTGTCTAAAATCACTATGAGGAACTTTTGGAACTTGATGGAGTCAATTTTTTATAAGAAAAGTGAATTTGAGAAGTTTGAAAATTTCCAAAAAGTTGAAAAGTTTTGAAAAGTTTGAATAAGTGTATAAATGGTCATAGACCAACACATATTTGGTTTTTTTTATTTTAATTAAAAGTTTGTGATCATTAAAAATATTTTGGAGATGTTTTGAAACTTCTGTGAATTGGTTTTCAAATGAAAGGGACTACTTTGAGATGCTTTGAAATGTTTAGAAAAGTTTTACAGTTACTAGAAATTGATTTGTAAAAGCAATGATTGCCTAATGATGAGACTGGGCAACCAGTATGTAAATATCATTAACGAGGGTTATTGTACACCCTATAAGAAAGATTTTGTTGTATTATTCTTCATCCATTGGAAAGTAAGATTATTGGGTTCCTCTTCACCCTATAGAATGATGTTTCTCTTCACCTTATAAGAAGATATTTATAAGGGTTTCTCTTCACACTAAAGAGGATTGATTATAGTGAAATTTCCAATAAATTGTTGAACAGTGGACGTATGCTAAGGTTGTCGGTGAATCACTATATAAAAATTAGTTTACACTCTCTCTTCCCTTCACTCCTTTATTTACTTTCTATTGTGATTATTCTTGAATTATTTGAATTTGAATCACATTGTTTTATATTGATATCATCATCATCATCATCATCATTCTAGGTTAAATTGTAATTAGGGATTTCATTAATTAAAAAATTGATTTAGGCTTTAATTTTAAAAATTTTTTAATCACCTAATTCACTCTCCTCTAAAGTGCCATTTAAGACTAACAATTGGTATGAGAATGGGTGTCACATATTTTATTTTTGTAATTTTCTAATGGAATTAGTGAGTGAAGATCATTATGGAACATTTGGATGCATTAAGTTTTTCATCCAGTCAAGAAGGGTGATTTGTGAGTAGAGCATCACATTTTAATGGAAATAAATTTTAATATTAGAAAATTAGAATGAAAATTTTGTTAATGGGTGAAAGTGTAATTATTTCAAATTGTCCTTTTATTCCTGCTAAAATTGTTAATGGGAAAAAAGTTCCTAAGGTGAAAGAGAAATGGGATACTAGTGATAAGGAACTTGTGTCTTTATATAGCAATGACATGCATATCTTATTTTGTGCATTAGATAAAAACATATTCAATGAAGTTTTTATAAGAAAATCAACTAATGAGATTTGGTGCATATTAGAGGTTCTTTATAAAGGCACGAATGATTTTTAAGAAGTAGAGAGTGAGCATTCGGAAGTGAAGGAAGCTCACATTTGCTTGATAGCTAATGATGTTGTTCAGGTGCCCTCTTCCTTAAATTCTTATAATGATAATAATAATTGTGATGATGAAGATGATTTTGATTATGATCATTCATATGATGGACTATTTGAATGTGTTAGAATCATGAGCTCAAGAAAGACGAAACTTTCTTCCAAATATAGAGGGACATTAAAGCTCATAGATGGATGCATGTAGGAGAATGAAAGGTTGAAATGTGAATTATATAATATAGTAGAACCTAAGAGTGTGGAAGTTGCTAATAATGATAGCATGGATAAAGTGATGCATAAGAATGAGGCATTTAAGAAAGAGATGAATGGTCTTAAAGAGTCTTTGTTAAAAACTTCTGAAGGAAGTGAAAAATTTAATGAGATGTTAGGAGCCTAAAATGCATCAAGCGACAGGCATGGGATTGATTTTAATTATGGGAGTACATCATCCAACTCCAAAACAATTTTTATGCGAGGGAAGTTTTCGTATGGTGAACCTATGCCAAAAAAAATCATGTGAGAATGATGAAACATCCTTTGGTTTCCAATCTATGGGGAAGTTTCATGCTTTCATGTATGGTAATAAGTCTAGACTTAAGAGGTAATTCATCAAGGTAGAAAGAGGAATAAATTTTATACAAGGACATAACATGAATTTCATTTATTTAGACTTAACCTTTGCCCATCTAGGTCTCATTTTGCATATAATGACATCATACACGATCATACTCCCTATGTGCAACCTTATTCATTTAGGTCTCATGTTAGAAAAAATAATATAATGCATGCTTACACTTCTCACATGCATGGATACAACTATAGGAACATACCCTATACACATCCAAGTGCTTATTATTATTTCACAAGAACTTATAATGAAAGAATACCTTGGAATGCATAAGTGAAGAACCATAAGAATCATTTTCATTCATACAATATGTTATTTTTGTGGGAATTTTTTCATATAAAGAGATTTTATTTTGCTAAACAAAAACAAAAGTTTTAAGAAAACTTTTAGAAATATGCATTGAGAAAGGTTTATGAGCTAAACCTTAAAGACCGAAATTAGTATGATACCTAGAACACATTGATTGCCTCATCTTGTAGGTCAACATTAATCAAATGGGTATAAGTAATTGGTATCACCTCTATTAATATCAACTGAGGTCTTATCATCATCAAAAAGGGGAGATTGTTCACTGAAAGAAGGTTCTAGTTAATGATTTTGATGATGATAAAAGATATTTGTTATTAATGGTTTAATTTATGTTATAGTAAAAAAAATATGAATATAGTTGATGTGTAAAATCACATATATTAAAGTCCAAGGAAGATACAATTGGAAAATAATTGAAGTCTAAGAGGAATTGACATGAAGAACATATTAAAGGCAAGATCAAGATCAAGATATTTAACATTTAATAAGATAACATTTGTAATTTCTTATTATAATTCTTCTTTTGATCTTCTCAATGTTCTTGAGGACTTATCGTACATGTATGCATTGCATTTTTCTCTCAATGTTTAAGTAATCAATTGTATATTAGGCTTTTGCATATAGTGTTTCATAATCAAGAGGAATTTGTAACAGTTAAAAAAATAATTCTCGATTCACTAACATATTTTGGGAAATTTTTTGAGTGTGGTTGAGTTAATTTTAGTTTAAAATAATGGTTTTAAGAACTTTGAAAAAGTTTGGAAATTGTTTGAAAAGTTTTTGAATTACATATACTTTGAAAAAGCATATAAATTTTCATAGGCCAAGACATATTTGGGTTTTTAGTTTAATTGAAAGGTCTGATGTCTAAAATCTCTTGGAAAATTTTGGAACTTGGTAGAGCCAAATATTTATTAAAAAAGCGATTTTAGGAAGCTTAGAAAACTTTAAAAAGTTTGCAATAAGTATATCAATATTCATAAACTAAGGCATATTTGGTTTTTGATTTTAATTGGAAGTTTTTATCCAAAAAATACTATATATGAATTGACTTTCAAGTGAAAGGAGTTATTTTGGGATATTTTGAAGCATTTAGAAAAGTTTTGTAGTTGGTAGAAACTAACTTATAGAATTGCTAGTCAACCAATGGAAAGACCGAATGAATGATATATGGATTTTGAGTAGACTATTTGACTAGCCTAAGGAAATAGTAGACTAGTACCATCTAGTGATCGACTGGTGAGCTTCTTTGTAGCACAATAATAGTTATTTTCTCATTTCTAACAGTTTTATAAGTTAAGATAACAGTTATATTGGCCTTATAATTGATCTTTAAGTATAAATACATGGCCTTGTACATGTAGAAAAAGCTTTTTTTGATGCCTTAAATGAATTAAGAGAAATATTTATGTTTTGAAGTAATCTTTTAAATTGAATGAACTTGAGATAAAGTGTGACGTTTTTAAGCAGTCATTCATTGTGTTTTTGAGATTGAATTCATTATGTTTTGAGGCTAGAGTTTTGGTTTGCTTAAGAAAGGTATAGAGATTGTGTTCTTAACTTTGATCTTTGCTTGAGTTGAGTTGGGGTTTAATTTTTGGGGTTGATTTTTAGATCATTAATAGGAGTTACTCATCACCTTATAAAAAAGAGTTTGTTGGATTATTCTTCACCCATTGAAAAGTAAGATTGTTGGGTTCCTCTTCATTCTATAAGGAAGATTGTGAGATTCCTCTTCAGCTCATAAGAAGATTAATTGTAAGATATTTTCTTCATCTTAAAGAAAATTGGTTATCGTAAAATTTCTAGCAAGTTTTTGGAAAGTGGATGTAGGTTAATGGTTATAGGAAAATCACTATAAACATACCAAAATTAAACAAATTCAATAAATAATAAATTAAACATAATGAGCATAAATATAAAGAGAGAAGTGAAATGCAGAACATCAAGACTGATAGAGGTTCGCCTACCCCAAAGATAGACTAAGTCCTCTCTCCAACTATATGTTGGAAATTCACTAACAAATTAATCTTACTTTAAATGGGCGAAGATTAACCCTTACAAAAATATTAATTATAAGGCCATGAGGAATCTCTACAATAATCTTGATTTTAAGGCCAAGAGGAACCTTAACAATCTTGATTATAAGGTCAAGAGGAACCTTTATAATCTTGATTACAAGGGTCAAGA
The DNA here is from genome assembly GCA_028565735.1 of Pinacopodium congolense. Classification (NCBI taxonomy): domain Eukaryota; kingdom Viridiplantae; phylum Streptophyta; class Magnoliopsida; order Malpighiales; family Erythroxylaceae; genus Pinacopodium; species Pinacopodium congolense. The sequence goes on along the minus strand of JAOXYD010198211.1, from coordinate 8,802 downwards.
GGAACCCAATCCAATCTTTTTTAAAAGTCAAAAGAAACCTATACAATAATCTTATTTTAAGTTCAAGAAGAACCTATGAATCTTCCTTTCTAATGGGTGAAGAGTAACCTAACATAATCTTACTTAATTGGGTGAAGAGTAACCCTATACAATCTTACTTAAATAGGTGAAGAGTAACCTTAATAAGACAAACAAAACACATTTTTTCCCACCAAGTTAGCCCCTAAAATAAGCTCCCTTGAGCTTCGAAATAAGCTTATATAGCTTAATAAAGTTTGATCAAAATCAAAGTAAGATAAGGGCTCAAATGCAACTAATGCAATGCTAATGCCTTATGCAATCTCTAATGCACATATGATGCATAAAACAATCCAATTCACAATCAATAATTAATTCAATTCAAAAATTCTTTATCCTAGGTGAAGAGAAACCTATCAACAATCTTTTTAATGGAAAAGAGCAACCCTTACCTTAATAAAAAATAAGCACAAATCAATCCCCTAATTATGTAACCAAAAACACATCTTTAATAGTGTTTCAATGAAATTCAAGCTATATAAACGATTATAAAACTTCTAGAGGCAAAATAAAAATATGAAAAATTTCCCTACACCTCAATAGATCATAAACAATTCAATTGAAGTAACAAAAACAAAATTATGGCATTCAAAAATCAGATTAAAGCAAGATGTACACATTATGTCAAAATAGTACAGTCTAAATATTCTAGCATATGAAAAATGTATTTAACTAATCAAATGGCACTCAATCAACACAAAAAACCTACTGCAACATTAATATATCAATTCACAACAAATCTCAATAATAAACGTAATTTTAGAGCATCAATTGAATGAAATAAAATGAAGAAAAAAAATAAAAACTTTCAGACTTGGATAGTTTTGAGGTAATCTGTAAAATTAAGCTCAAACACACAATAAAATGGTTTAAAAATCAGAAAAAATACTAGCAACCTCTTAAGACTTCAAAAAACCTTTAAAAAAATTTGTAGACCCAGAAACTAATTAAAACCAAAAAATCGAAGACTACAGAATATAAACCAAAACAAAAATAGTTTTGGTATATATGAAAATTTCAGCTTTAAAACAATAAAATAAGCTTTCTAAAATTTAATAAATTGTTCAATAAAACTCCTGGACACGTAAAAGAACTAATAAAAATAATTTCACAATTTCAGAAACAAATTAAGACAGCAAGAATTGTGATTAAACCAAGAATAGAAAATGTAGAAACAAAAAGTGCAGAAATAGTTTTTATATATGTATGAATATAAGCTATACTAAAATGAAATAAGCACCTTAAAATATACAACTTGTTAAAAAAAACTCTTAAATACTAGGAAAAATAGAAAATACTAATTTAGCATATCCATAAATAGATTAAGATATCAAAAGTCGTGATTAAAATAAGAACAAAAAGTGCAGAAATAAAAAGTGCAAAAACAGTTTTAATATATGTATGAATATAAGCTTATACCTAACGAAATCCATCCTTATAAATGAAAAAAAAAAGCTCAAGACAACAGTTGAGTATCCAAAAAAACTAAGAACAATAATTTTGCAGATCTAAAAAGGAGATTGAAACAAAATAAAACAAGAGAAAGAGAGATGAACCAATGAAGAGCAAAATCTGGATAGCTTTGAAGTTCTTGAGAATTTTTACTCATAAACTTGTTTCTTTTTCATTTTTTGAGTGATGAAAGTGTTTTTAAAAGTTTAAACAGGTCTGTAATGTGTTAGGGCCATTAGGAGGTAGATCTAGTAGTTTAGGTGACAAAAAGACATAAATACCCCAAAACCTTAAACTAGCCATTAGAGATAGCTTTAGGTAATTTATGAAAATGAGCTTAAGCCAACAATATAATAGATTAAAAATTGAAAAAAAAACTAGAACACTCCTGAATACATAAATAAATAGAAAAGATCAAATTTGTGGCACAAAAAATATATTTAAAATTCAAAATCTAAGTGAACACATAAGGTGCACATATATTGGACAGATTTGAGTAATTTATGTTCTTGGAGCTCAAACAAAGGTTTTGAGAGCCTAAAAAATTGAAATAAATTTCTAATTCACTCTTGAGAAATTAATAAAAATGTGTATAATTATTTTAAAGTGATAAAAATAGATTTGAGTATTGAAAAATTATATTAAATGATGATACATTTGAAGTATATCAACAAATAATTTTAAACCAAAAAAATTTCAACTATAAAAATTTCAAAGCAATGACCGAAAACAATTCTTAACTTTCCAATCATTTTCTTAACATGTTAATACCATACTTGGATTCAATTAATTATTTAAACCATAATTCAACTCTTATATGTCTATATGCAAATGTGTCATGCAAATATGATAGCCCTTTTCAAACATTGATTAAGAATCAAGTTTATGACACTTACAACTTAAGACCTTTTCCTAAACCCATCCAAACTTGATCTTCATTCTCTTGATCTTCACTCTTGACCATCAAGCTTGATCATCACTTGGTCTTTATCATTTGATCAACCTCTAATGCTTGAGTTCTTCTACCTTTGGCTCCATAAACATATTTTTGCACTTCAACTATTTAGCTATCTTAATTACACATCAAAACTCAAACATTACTAATAGTAATATTTTGTCATCATCAAAACACATAATTAGAACCACCTTGGTTCAACAATATTTTTCCTACTATAACTATAACTCTTAATATTGCCACATCATCCAGGATCTTTCCACAGTCTCTATTTGTTGATGATGCTAAGTGATTCTAATCAAAATTCTAGCATAGCACACTAGAATGATCCAATGTCTACTAGTCATGGTCCATTTATCCAAGCATATGCCAAGTCCTGGGTCCGTTAAGTACTTAGCCTTGAACAAGTAAATCTCCATAAGGTCCAAGACCCTACCAAAATTTGCCTCCCTTATGCATTGATCTAGCTAACCTTCCACCTAAGGCCTGCTTAGAAAGGTCATTGATAAGTGCTCCAAATTTTAGGGTTCTAACAAATTATCTATACCAGATGGATTCGATGCCCTTATTGAATTAGTCTGAAGGTATGCATTCACCTAATCCTTGAATTGCCACAAGGTCATATCTTCATCCTACATAGCTTCTATGATAAGCTTTCCCTTCCACCAAATCAAGAACTCAGTCCTTCGATTCTTCTTATGTTGACCCATTATCCAATGACCTAGGATCTTCTCTAATTAATCCTCGAACGGTTTCCTCAAAATAGGTAAAGCTCGCTTTACTTGACTCTTATGCGGATCTGATGCTTCCTCATAATAAGTTTTGAGAAAACTAATATAAAAAGTAGGGTGTATCTTTAACTGCTCATGCAATTTCAATCTATATGCCATGTTCCCCACTTTGTTAAGCACTTCAAATGGTTCATCATACTTTGACACTAGTCCTTGATGTACTTGCTTGCTTGAGATCTTCTTCCAATTTTAGGGTTAGTTTCAAAAAAACTTTGTTTCCCACATCAAATTCTAACAGTCTCCTCCAAAGATCCACTTGCTTCTTCATCTGTCGAGAAGCTTTTCAAGGACTGCCCTTACCTCATCCAATAACTCTTGCTTCTCCATCGTAAATTTATGCATTACAAGACACATTTCACCTGTCTTTTATTAAGAGATCTCAACAAGAGTGAGAGGTTGTTGTCCCAAGACAATCTTGAAGGGATTTTTCTAAGTAGCCAAAGATCTATTTAATTTATAACAAAACTAAGCAGCATCAAGTAAACTTAACCAATTACATTACCTCACACTTACATAATGTCGTAATTATTTTTGTAACAAATCATTGAGCCTCTTAATTTGGCCATTCGTTTATGGGTGATTTGCTATTGAAAACTTCAAATCACAACCCATCATATTAAAAAGGGATGTTTAGAATCGACCTATAAATCTAGCATCTCGGTCGCTCACAATACCTATAAGTACTCTGAGGTATTTGACCACATGTTTTGTAAAACCTCTCAACTGCAACATCTAAGGGACAAGATAAAAGAGTGGGTACAAAGACTGCATACTTGGAGAATCTATCAACCACTACTATGATTGATGTCATGTTGTCCATCTTTAGAAACGCCCAAATAAAATTTATTCAAATTGACATCCATAGTCTTTTGGGGATGTATAAGGACTATAGTAAACAAACTTCCTTCTTCCTCTCCGGCTTATCCATCTAACACACAAGGTAAGTCTTGACATAGCATTCCACATCATTCTCCATCTTTAACCAAAAGTAGGAATAAGATAGGAGCAGTAGAATCCATTAGATTATTGGGTGACTAGCTCATTGTGAGTCATGCATCTCCTTTACTAATTGTCTCCAAAATCCCTCAAAACTTGACACGTAAACTTGACTACTCTTAGTCATCAATAGCCCATCATCATCGAGCCAAAACCTACATATAATACCCTCTTTAACTTATGATATTAACTTACAATACATGGTGTCTAATGGAGCCGCATCTTTTATTTGCTCCAATAGGTTAGACTCCACCCTCATGATTAAATAAAGGACTATAAATATCTCCTTTCGACTCAAGGCATTTGCCATGTTATGCCTTCCTAATTTATGCTTCCATACAAAGTCATATTCAACTAAAAATTCTTGCCACTAGACTTGTTTTGTAGACAACTTCTTTTGGATTCTAGAAAATGTGTTAACAACATTATTCGTACAGACAACAAACCTGGTTCCCAATAGATACACTCGCCACATCTTAAAGAAATATACCACTGCAAGCATCTTCTTTTCGTGCATCAAGCAAAGCTGCTCTATACCATTGAGCTTTCAGCTCTCAAATGCAACTAGATGAGCCTCCTGTATAAGGACTCCACCAATGGTTTTGTCTAACGCATCTATATGTACTTCGAATAGAAGATCAAACTCGAGCAGCTTTAGCACAAGTTTGATTGAGATAATAGCTTTAAGCTTCTCAAATGCCTCTTGACAGACATCTAACTAACACCACTCTTGCTTTTCTTCAAGGGCATCGCTTTCTTCGAATATCCCACAACAAACCACCTATAGTAGTTCATCAAGTTGAAAAAACTTTGTAATTTTAGCACTGTAATGGGAACCTGCCACTTAACTATCACCATTACCTTTATCAAATCCATTTTGACCTAACCCTTACTCACCACATGACCTAAGATTTTCATCTCCAACTGTGCAAACTCACACTTCTCCATCTTCACATAAAGCTTGCATTGCCTTAGTCATTCGATTACCCGCCTCAAGTGTTCTATATCCTCTTTCATGTTAAAGCTATACACCACATTATCGTCAAAATATATCAAAATGAACTCATCAAGAAAATCGTACAGCACATCATCAATAAGATTGTAAAATGTCAACATAACTAAAAATTCATAGGATCTAAGCCAAAATACACACGTTGTTTTTTGTATATCACCCTTGATAATCCACGCACATTCGATGTGTACCATCTTGCTTCTTTTGAAACAACACCAAAGCACCATAAGGAGTTATAAATGGTTAGATCAAACCCAATTCCAATAATTCACTAAGTTGTTTCTAAAGTTCCACCAACTCTAATGGCAATGTTATATATGGGGTATATGCAGGTGGGATCGCTCCAAGAACTAACTCAATCCTATGATCTACCTCACAATGAGGGGGAAGAGTGTTCAACAACTCTTTTGGTATTACCTCTTGAAACTCCCTCAACAAGCTTGTAGTTTCATTAAGAACTTCTACCATGTGGTCTTCGTTGATTTCCCACATGGCAGTGAGATAGTTCTCCATACCTTTCTTTAACCTTTTCTCGATGCTTATGGCCGAAATATATCCTACTATTGTTGTCTCTTCTGTCATTCCATCATCAAACCTATAATAATTCACGTAAAAGCAATTTTTCTCATTCATCAATATTATACCTCCCAAACTCAAATACATCACCGTATTTATTGCTCTAAGGAAATCAATCTCCAATATCATATCAAAATCTTCAAGTGGTATGACTATGCAATTCAACTTGGCATGCTAACTTCCAATGCTTATTAGAACGTTGTAAACAACTCCCGCAATTGTTTCTGCCTTACTCGTAAGGGTTTTGAATTTCTTAGGGGTCTTGGATACCTTAAGACCTAACTTGCACACCATCTTTTCTACTAAGAAACAATGTGTCACACCTATATCCAATATCATAATCACATCTTTCCCATTAACCTGTATGCCCATGTACTTTATTTTATCGAAGGGAATAGACCCACCACTAATTGCATTTAACAAGGCGATAGAATTTAGTGTCGGATCCTTTGAAGATTCTTCACCTTCTTCAGCTATTATGGCATTGAGTTTCTCCTTTCTCGAACATTCTTTTGCAAAATGTGGACCACTACACAAGTAACAAGTAATTAGTAAGTTTGCCATTCTTGGAAGACATCTTTCCACTCTTCGAGCTGTTGTTTTGCTTGCCTTTTCCTTTGAATTCTCCCTTCTTTAAGTCTTTCTTCTTTTTCTCCTCGATCTTCTCCTGTTGGGCATAGCCTTTTTCCTTTGAAGAATTAGAGGAGCTTGCTTTAGATTCCTTCACCATTTGAAAGTCAACTAAGGCATTAGCAGTCATGATTACACCAACCACATCCTACACATTTTACCTCCACAACTCCATTTGCGCCCAAAGTTATAACATGAATAACATTAGAGTGGAAGTAGGTGATAGCATGTTCAAAGCCTGCTCATTGAAATTGGAAGGAGAAAATGAAATAGCAAAGGTATTTCCAATTTATGGGTCAATTCTCACACAATTGGCCCAGGTAACTAATTTACAGTTCTTAAACGCCATTCGTTGTCTACAAACACTTGAAGATTGCCAAGTTAGTCCTGATAAAGGATGGTTAATGATCCAAATTGGTCCTGATGAAGGGTCGTTAATGACGATGGATCATAATGAGGTCCTGTACCTAATGAAAGATCAGATTTTCTACATGGCGGGTAGTAATTAAGCCTTATTATCGAATCATTTTCTTTGAAAATTTCCTTGAAATGGGCTCTACTTACACCTAGACTCATTCCTAGAAGCTCCATGATTCCTAATGACAAGAGTACTCATGGCTTCACAATAGTCCTGATACACCCTCTTGAAGAAATCGATTAAAAAAAAACTCAGCTTTGGTAAAATAATCAGTTCTAAACAAAGAAATGGTAAAGGGTAGATTGTATTGTACCCGAATTCTTCAAAATCATGGCCTATTTTCTCAAGTAGATAGTTATGCATAATTTTTGATGAGTTCTTCTTGACAGAGTATCGGAAAGAGAGGGTTTCCTTTCCATGGAAGTTTAGATGAAAACCTGCTAGTGAAACTGCTGACATATCCACGGTGCTCCCTTGTTCTCCTTTTCCTTTAAACTTTTTTCTTTTCGCAGAGTGGTAATTCAAAGAAGCTGTCCATAAATTGATGAGCATTAGAGATGAGTTTCTGATCGACTCCATGATTAACTGTGAGAAAAAAGCCATGTTTTTTTCAAGCTTCGCCTACTAGCCTTGAAGCTTCTATTACTGTAATAAGATCGCCAAAGAAGAAACCTGCCAAGTCTATTAAACGGACTTAGAGCTTCAGCACATTGTCACATGGTTTCTCATCGTCCATCCAAATGAACTATTGAGGTATGTTTATCTAGTGAATAACCTTTTTGGCGTCAAAAACGAACAGCTGAAAGAAAAAGGGGAGGTGCAAGAGAAAGACATGAGTGATAGAAGAGTCACGACTGGGTTTGAAATTTTCTAGACGTACAATGCGTCACGCTGTTTTTTTTAAGTGGGATTCATAAAAAAATATTAGCCAATAATATATTAAGATGTGTTAAGTCTATATGTCATTTAATGGTTAATTTAATGGAAACATAGACTAAGATTATTTTTAAATGTTTAAAAAATTTAAAACGTTTTTAAAATATTATGATTTATTCTAAATACTAAAAAACGTTAAAAATATCTATAAAAATTTTTAAGTTTAAACAATACTTTTTGCCTAATTTGATTGAAATACTATAATATAATCTCACCTTAATGCTACCTCGGATTTGGATAGTCTTCTTCTTTCTTGTTCATATGCTTACTTAAATAGCCAATGAATACAGATTTAGGAGGTACCATAAGCTTTGATACGAACTCTATTGTGCCTGATATTTGCTAAACTGTATAATATGTGGAAATTAGTTAGTTAGAACAAGAAGAAACAGTCTTGATCAAAATACATCTGTGCCGTCTGGAAGTTAATGATTCTTGTATGTAGTGAGGGGGCTTTGGGAGATGAAGACAAAGGAAATTTGCGCGAATGTATTGAAAGATTGTGAGCCAAGTAGGCACTGGCTGGGGGAAGGTTGGCTTCGCTTCAGATTCTCTGTAAGATGGGGGTTATTATACAGGATTACCTGGAACAAAGGAAAAGAAACAGGCACTGGACTGATCCAAGTAGTTTCATTTCAGGACTAGACAACTATTTAACTTCTAACTGTTACACATATGTTGTCTCGTCATGAGCCAGCAAGGCCACTAGGAATTATGTCTTCTAAGCAATTGCGTTTCGACCCTAGTTTTTAGCACACATCACAGTGCTATTGTTCAAGTTCTTTAAAACTGAATGAAGAACTCCACCTGCTCACACGGAGCTTATTAGTGTTAGTTTATGCTCTTGCAGTCAATTTGTTGGTTGCAATTTCTTTTGTATAACATTATTTTAATTCAATAAAAGGCATTCTTTATCTTTATGTATTTGTTATTTATTTTGATTATTAATCATAAAGAT
>JAOXYD010198202.1:0-22664 GCA_028565735.1 Pinacopodium congolense | reverse complement strand
TGTTTATTTAAACAAATCAATTTAAAACCTAATTCACACCCCTCTTAGGTGTTATATAAGCCTAACAATTGATATTAGAGAGTAGATCTCACATTGTTTTAATTCCAAAGAATTAATGAGTAAAGATCATATGGCACATATGATGAATAATTTTGCTCCCTCATCTAGCATAGAAGGTCAAAACACTCATAAAGCACCATAATTTTATGGAAAAAAAATTTATTTGTATTAGAAGACTAGGATGAGACATTATTTGAGAAGTGAAAGTAATGACTTATGTCTTGTTGTTTCATAAAAAACCACCTTACCTTCCATACTCATAGGTAACAAAGTTATGCTTAAAGAAGATCAAGAGTTAATGGTTGAAGAAAAGAAATTAGCTTCTTTAAATAGTAATACCATGCATATTTTGTTTTTTAATCTAAGTATAGAAGAGTTTAATAGAATTTCTATATGTGAAACTGTATATGTTATTTAGCACACACTATAGATTACTCATAAAGGCCCAAATCAATTAAAGGAGACTAAAATAAGCACATGCACTCATCAATTCAAGCTTTTTAAAATGACACATAATGAAAATATATCTACTATGTATGCTCGTTTTAATAATATTATTAGTATTTTAAAAGGTCTAGGTAAGATCTATTTAAATGTTGAGCTTCCTAAGCAAATCCTAAGGTCCCTACTAAAGACATGGAAGCCTAAAGTGACAGGAATTCAAGAAGTGAAAGATCTCAATGTCCTATCCCTTGATGGGCTCATTAGATCATTGCTCACACACGAAATGGTATTAAAAGATATGTAAGAAGAGGTTGCGTCCAAAAAGAAAAACATGACATTCAATGCTACAAGAAAGGAACATAGTGAGAATTAAGAATCCTCTTATAGAAGTGGTGAAGAAGAATCTGTCGCACTCATTACGGGAGGCTTAACATAGTTTATACAAAGAAAAGCTCCAATCCATAAGAGAGAAGATGAGTATCCATTTAAAAATAAATTTTCTAATGTGACTTATTTTGAATGTGGAGAAAAAGGTCATTTAAAGATACATTGCCCACAACTCTAAGAAGACGAAAAGAAGGAAAAGAAAGAAAAAGATGACTTCAAGAAGAAAGCTCTAAAAACGGCATAGAGTTAATCAAGTGATTTTGAAAAGGAAGAAGTTATAAGCATGTACTTTATGGCTCATAACGAGGTAAGTGTTTCTCACTCGAATGATGAATGTGAAGTTGAATATACGTATGAGGAACTCCTAGAATCCATAGATGACTTAACTAAGAAAAAGAAGAAATTGCATGATGAAAATGAGGAATCCATGAAAATGATTGATGAATATAGAATGGGAAATGAAGGACTTAGAAAGATCTAGATTCAATCAACAAAGATAATGATTATTTGGTAAATGAAAATATCTCTTTAAAGAAAGAAGTAGAATCCTTTAAGAAATCACTTACAAAATTTACTAAAGGAAAAGTAAAATTAGAAACCATGCTGAGTGTTTAAAAAATAAGTAATTATAAATATGGTTCAAGATATAGTAATAAAGCATCAATTAGTAAGATCGTTTTCATAAAGGGAAAGAATTTGGAAGATGAATATCCTAAGTTTGTTCAAAATACATCCTAAAGTAAACATCAAACTAGGCATCATGCATTCGTGTGTTCTCAAAAAGTTAGAAGTTATTTGTATAGTCAAAGAAGCTTTACTCAACCGAGACAAATCTTTCAACAAAGATTCTATTGTAGTTATAGGCCTAGAAATGCATATAAAACATTTACTCTGTTATTTTCCTCATACTGCGAATGATATGTCCATGTTAAATATTTTTTCTATGATTGATTCAGAAATGTAAATGCATTATCAAATGGTAGTGATAGGTATAAAACTAACACTCATTGACCCAAAATGATATAGGTACCAAAGATTCATTAAACCTTTATTTTTGTAGGTACCTTCAAGAACAAGGAATAAATAGCCATTGTTGAACCAAGAGAAAAAAGAAAAAATCAATAAAAAATGGCGAAACTCAAAGTCGAAGGCACTCTAATACTGTTTAAACATAAGTATATGTAAATGTGTGAAATAATTATGATAATTTTTGTTATTTAAATTTTTGTTCTTAAAAATGAAAATTTGGATGGATGCAAACTATTTGTCTTTGTATTGATTCCTGCCCTATTAATAAAATAGAATATTGTGTTTCTGAATAATTGCTTGAAAAAAATTTGTTTAAACATTTTTTGATGAATTGTTTGCTCTATTTTATGTTCTAGGTATATATGTTAGCATTGCTTTGATCGACTGATAAAAGCAATTAGGCCGACTATCATTTATCGACCAATATGCTTTGTTCGGTCGACCGATATTTAAAATTGTCGGGTTTAAGTCAAGGTTGTTCTTGTTTTTCTTTCTCTTTTATTTCTGTTAATTTGATTCCTTTTTCATTGTTCTTAGAATGATGAAAGTGTCTTTAAAGAAATAGAAAATTATTTAGTAAATTTGCATTTTATATACAGAATAGCATTCTGATTATTAGGTATCCGTTATCTAAATTATGAAATGAGTTTAAAGTATTTAGTCATCAATATAGAAAATATTAAGTACATAACATTTCAAATTGTCAAGATTTATGAATTAAAAAGAAAATAAGGACAATAAAAAGTATCAAAAGCGAAATTTTTTTCACAATTTATAAATTATGATGAAAAAGATGATAAAGCAAAGTAATTCGAAATGAATCAATTAGATAAAAAACAAAGCAGAACAATAATAAAAAAGAGAAATAAACACACCAAACTTAAGAAATACTTAGGAAAGCACACTTAACTTAATTCAAACACGCTTAAAATGCTCAGTCACATTTATTTAAATTAAAACACACCAAATCCAAATGAAAAGAATGGAAGTGAAGATTAGGTTGCCTCCCAGCAAGCGCTTCTTTAAGGTCTTTTAGCTGGACCTTAACGTTAGAGAACTTTGAGTCTCTTCCTTGGTCCAAAATCCATCAACTTCAACTCATTCTCTTTATAAGACAAATATGATACATGTTGAAGGGTTTCAAGAGAATTTGAAATATTTGTAACACTTGACATTTGATCCTTAATGAAACACCAATCATGACTTTGAAAATACTATAGTAAAAATTCTTAAATTACCATGGTTAGCCCTGACTTGAAATCACGAACACCAATGAAGTCGATAAATTTTATTGCTTTCTTACATTCAACCTCATTTCTTAAAAATTCATCATGATTAGCACAATTAAGAACCTTCAAAACATTGTCTTCAATTTGAAATTCATCCTCGACACTAATGAAATCAACATATGAACAATCCATTTGATCATTTAACATGAAAGCACAAACACGTTCATCACTTTCAATTGCAACACCTTCCTTACAATCCACAAAATTCACAACTTAATTTTTAGAACAAATTGGAAAATCATCATTGTCATTTTCTATAGCACAAACTTTTAACTCAGTTTGCTCGCATTCAATAGGTAGAGTTGGATTAATAGGTGTAATCATTTTCATCAATAGTTCTCTCAAGTTTGAATAAGAACTTTCCAACTCTTAGACTATGGATTAATTTTTAGCTAGATGCTCATCTAATTGAGATAAAATATAAAATGATATGCATAATTTTTGATATAATTGAACAGTTCTCCTAGATTGAGCATCTATTATTTGTGGATATGGAATCCTAGGTTGGTAAGGTTAGACATTGGAATTAGCAAATAACCTAGGTGGACAACTTTCATTTTCAACTTCTTTCACTTCATTGCTTCTTTCCATTACTTCTCTTTCATTCACATCCTCCATTTCATGATTATTTTGTATAGTGATGGCAATAATATGCTCTTAAGGGGTAGGTTAAGGCATAGAAGGTAAGGTTTGAGGTAATCGCTCATTTAAAATCCATGCAATTTGACGTTCTTGAGTCTCTAAATGCTTAATTGAATTTTCATGGGATTACATCCTAGTCTCGTCTCTTTGGATATATTTCATCACTGTATCTTCAAGATTAGAATTTTCTTGACCAATTAGATTAGGAGGTAGTTCTAATTGAGGATTGACCTATGGATTTTGGCAGTCTTGATGATAATTGGGGTAGCTCTCCTTAGAAAGTTTTTAAGAGTCCACTCCTTGCCTAGTATAAGAATAATGGTCTTGTCTAAGACTAGAGGCATAAGAAGATCTTACTTGACAATCTATAGATGTATGAAGGAACTACCATAATAATCACAAGTTATATGACATTGGACTACACCAATACCAATTTAAGCTTGTAAACGTTCCAATTGAGCTTGTAAAGTTGAGGTTTCATTAATGGATAAGATCTAAATGTTTTCCTACAAACGGCTTTAAATTGCATTGAAAGCTATTATATACCATGCCCTCAATTAATCTATATGCTTTACTTAAGGTTTTTCTCATCAAAGCACCTATAGCAGCAGCATCTATGAGACTATGATGAGTAGATTGTACGAGTCCTAAGTAAAAGATATGCACTTGGTCAAAATATTGAAGTTATGCATTGGACATTTAGCAAGTAGCTCTCTAAATCACTCCTAAGACTCATGCAAACTCTCGCTCTCATATTGCTTAAAAGATGAAATCAAAGTTTTCATCTTAGCTATCTTAGCTGGGGGAAAGAATTTAGCTAAAAAGTGATTGGCAAGATCATCCCAAGTTATGATGGAATTATGTGCAAAAGTGTTCAACCATGTGTGACTCTATCTTTTAGAGAAAAAGGAAATAACTTGAGTTTAGACGCATTATCTGAAGCAACAGAATGTTTATAGAGATCACATTTGTCCAAGAAATTTATTAAATGATTATTTGGATTTTTTAAAGATGAACTATTAAATTGAGAGGACCTAATCATGGAAATGAGAGCATATAGAGTTTCAAAATCGTCAGAGTCTATCCTAGGTCTAACAATGCTAGACCTAGGACCACTCCTAGTTTGAATAGTCAATTCCATCATGGTTGGTTCTTTATGAGGTTGAAGAATCAAGTGCTCATGATGTTCTATTTCTACATTAATTTAATTCTTACTAAGCATGTATTCAAGTTAAGCACAAGCTAAGAATGAAGCTCAAATAATTAAAAAGAAAATCAAAACATAAAAGAAAATAAAGGAAAGTAAACATACTATACGTACTATATACAATAGTTACACCCTAGAATTTTTCTAATATTAACCAAACTAAACGTTCCTTGACAACAACACCAAAAACTTGTTATTTGTTGGTTAAGTGATTACAAATTGTAGAATGATTTTAACGATTTTACTTTGAAAATCAAAATGAATTTACTTTAAAAACCAACTTTGCGAAAGGTAAATGAACCTATCAAACAAGTAATATAATACAGTTGTTTTAAGATTCTGAGTGTCGAACCGACGAGAAAATTTTATTTGGTAAAGTACGAGATTAATTAGATTACAGTTATCTAGTAAATTTCAAATTAATTGTTTAAAAAGATGAAAAATACTAAACTATCCTATTTTTGATTCAAACCTTGCAATTTTGAATTATAAAATGATTTCTAAATTACTAAAAATTATCAAATTATGGAATTCAGATAAGGATTAGGTGATTGATGAATTAATTGAGATCTTTACAATTTTAAAGGCTAAATTAGAGTTCCTTCGTGAATTCAAGACAAAGCTATGGTTAAGATTTATGTCTCTTCTCTATTAAACTTAGTTTAAAGTTTTGTTATTCTTTAAATCTAGTTAATTGGCTTTAATTTCAAGAAGTTGATTTCTAGATTTACAGTCTCAAATCTATAACTCTTACAAATAACCAAAGTTTGGTTATTCATTGATTGATTTGTGTTGTTTATAGATTTTTTTTAACATCTTAAACTGATTTCTCTAGTTATAGATTATCTTTCACTCTAATCTTAAATGGCCAGCCCAAAATCGAAACTTTAAGACCTTAAATAAACAAAATCAGACCTTTATGTATGCATTCAAGCTCTCTTAAAACATTAAAATTGCAATCTTAAGCTGGAAAATATATTTAGCCGCACATGATCATCAAAACATACAAAACATGCATCTTAAACCACATACTTTGATTGAGTCACAAAATATTTTAGAAAGCTCCTAGACTTGTCTTGAACTCCTTAACGTGATTTGGATAGTAACACGGTTTCAAAATTCATAATAACTTACAGAAAAATAAAAAAGCATAAGAGGATTTAAGCATAAGAATATGAACTTCAATCATTCCGAAAAATAGATAAAATAAAACATTAATATGTGTTTAGAAAACCCCTATGATGGTTTTAAAAATAGATATATGTCTTATCAATGAAATCTAACAAAAATCAACTCATAAATTACTTTAAAACTCGAATTACAAGTGTTTGAAGTTAAAAGACTCAAAAGAAAAACTAAGAGAGAAGCTAGAGCAACTCTATCTAATTTAGATCTGATTTCTGCCTCATTAATTACATGTTTTGTTGTTGCTTTTCTGTTTTGACAACTCTAATAGCCTCCTACTTACATTTGCAAACAAAAAGAGTAGGCTTAAACTACAATTTTGGATATTTGGAGTGGATATGTTTGACTGGTCATATTTTGACTCCTTCACCTTGGGGCTAGGAGCCCACCTCTGATGGTTGACTTTTGACCCCTTCTCCTTGGGTCTATTCATCCTTTCTCTTCAGGTTGCTAGCCTGTCGTTTATGGTTGACTTTAGTCAAGTCTCCCATCTTTTTGCTCTAATCTCCATCTTTAATCACCAACTTGCAAATTAAACATAATAGCACATAAATTCAACACTTAAGCACTGAATTAAGGGTCAAAATTAAACAAATTATCAATAAAAAATCAATCAATTTGACCCCTAATATGTGGGGGATTAGGAATAGATTTTATCTTTACACTTGAATTACAATGAATCTAATAGTGAGTCATTTAGAGATATCATTTTGAAATTCTTCCATTAGTTAATTAAGTGTTGATTATTGTGCTTAGATTTGATTATTATGGTTAATATAGTTAGTATTGATTTTTTTTGTCATTGGTTACAAATTTTCTTAACTATGATTATGAACTATGTATATAAAGTTAATTTTTTATGCATGATTATGGAGTTCTTAATGAAGCTTTAGATGGACTTTTATATGTATTTGAATACAATGTCTAGCATTGAAATTTTTTTTAGTGAATCTAAAAGTGACTCAATTAGAGATTTCATTTTGAAATTACTCTATTAGTTAATTAAATGTTGATTATTGTTCTTCAATTTGATTAATGTAGATAATATAGTTAGTATTGATCGATTTGTGATTGGTTATGAATTTCTTAACTATAGTTATGAACTATGTATATTAAGTTAAAAATGAAGCTTTACATGGCTTTTTTTTATAAATTTGAATAAGGTGTTCAACTTAATTTTTTTTACACTTTATAGTATTTGAAAGTATTTGAATTGATTAAGGATGATAACAAAGAATGAATA
Organism: Pinacopodium congolense; assembly: GCA_028565735.1. Taxonomy (NCBI): domain Eukaryota; kingdom Viridiplantae; phylum Streptophyta; class Magnoliopsida; order Malpighiales; family Erythroxylaceae; genus Pinacopodium; species Pinacopodium congolense. The sequence continues at coordinate 15,178 of JAOXYD010198202.1, read as the reverse complement.
TGTAAGAAAAGCAGGGTGGAGCATAAAATGCACTTTTCCACCTCTAATTGTGAAAAATTAATACGATTATGGCATGATGGAGCGTAAAATGAATATGAAGTTGAATTTCCTTAAGAAAGTTTGTATGATTGTCTATATGAGTATCTTGAGATTCACTATTATGTGTAAGAATTATCTTTGTTACAAGTTTTGATCATAATTGTTAATTCATAATTAAAAGTGAATTAGGAGATGCTACCGATGCTAACATCATTAATTCAAGCATTTGATTGATTTTTACTTGCCATTAGAGATTTTTGAATGATTATTTAGATAGTTATTTAAGGACAAGTAGTAATTCACATGTAAAGGAAATGATATGGATGTTTTATATAGTTTTGGACTATAATTTAATATGTTTTTGTCCCTATTTATTTATGAATTTGCCTGATTTATAATTTGTTTGTTTTAATTTGTAAGTTAATGCCCAATTTAGGAGTTAGGCATTAAAAAAGTGATTATGGATGATTTTGGTAAAATACCAATGGTGGTTTATAACGAAACCATTGATGTTAATGTGACATACTGTTATAGTCTCAAAGGAAATTAGAGAAACAATGTCACTTGGAAATAATGACGTTGCTCTTAGGATGAACTGCTATTGTATTACATGTTACAGTAAAAAAACCAATGTGACTTAAAACAACATTGTTGAGAATCCTATGAATATCTATTTATGTCTAGAATGAAGATAGATTACTAACGGCAACTCTTAATAGCATTGTTATTCCCTGATCCTAATCACCATTATATATCTAAGAGGCATGATTAAAAAGAGTTTTTGAGGGGTAATTCAATCTTTTTACTCCCTAATTAAGCTAAAAACCTTACTTAGCCATCTAGATGAGGGGATTGGAGAGAATTAGTAGAAAAGGGAGTCTCCTGGCTTAAAAACATTAATAAGTCCTTTAAAAATATTTTACATTGGTTTTGATCAAGGGTTCATCATTTTTTGAAGATAAAACAAGATTTCATCAATTAAAGATTCAAAATTCAAGGATAATGATCTATTTATATTATTTTCTTTATGGTTTTTACATTAATATATTTTGTTTGATTATAAACTACATTGGGATATTGATTTAGGTAAGATGAGCCTAAAATGTAATATACTTTGATTGATCCTTGGTTTAATGAATTTCTAGTTTTCATAAGATTTATCCATGTTTTTATATTAATTAAATTGAAGGAGATAAAGTAGAAAATTCAATATTTGACTGAAGCATCAAGATTTAAGAGATGAGATCTACGGTTAGATCATAATATTTGTAAAGAGGGTTAAGTATGAGCTATTTAATAAAAGGCCGCAAGATCTTCCTAGGTTGGGGTAAATTTTATCAAAAATTTCATAGAAGAAGTTAAAGCATTCTTAGGTTGTCTAGATTTGAAAGAGAATCCAATTTATTAGCCTATAAACATGGGTTGTATGTCTTAAGAGAGATTATTAACCTATGAACATGGGTTTTATGTCTTAAGAGAGAATATGATCTAAGTTATGATCTATTGCTGGTCTAAGAAACTAGAGGAATTCATTAAACTAGAGTGAAATTGAATATAGTAAAGTGCTAAAGAAATTCTTACCTAAATTTAGGAAATTCGTAGATCATTTTACTCTAAATCATTGTTTTATTTTAATATTTAGTTTTTAATTTTTGTTTTATTTGTTTATTCAAATTTTTGTAATCATTGATCTGGGTTGTTAGGTTTTTTAATAGGGCATAATTATCTAATAATGCTTGTGGGATCTACCTATACTTGCCTATACCAGCTATAACTACGTCATGCACTTGCAATTACAAACAATCAGTTCCTTATTTACCAACGCACTATAAGAAGTAGAGGAAATGAATTGATAAATCAACTTGATAAATAAGGCTAGGAAGTCAACAGCTTCTAAAGTATTTATAATGAATTTCCAGTCCAAGAATCAAAAGCTTTGTAAAAATCAATCTTAATGGCATAGTTCTTATATGAGTTGCATATGTGGTAATCCTTAAAAAGTTACTCTATTAAGATTGGATATTAATAGAGTAGAAAGAAAAAGTAGTCAATCTAATAAACTGAAGTATTAAGATACTTAAATAAAAATTTGAGTCATTATTAGAGAATAAGTTCATTAAACTAAATCATCATAATAATTTCATTTGAAACATTATTTATATGTCTATTGAAATATTAATTATGATAATAATCTATTGATCATTTGAATTGAGATCTCTAAATTATTTCATTTATGGATTGTTATGTTTTGATATTATTTATGATCTATCTTAATGAAATATAATTTATTTGGTAGTCACTGGATATACATAAACTAAATTGAGGTAGTTGATTGATCATCATAACGTTCATCATCTTAAACCGACAAGGAAGAATATCCATTTTTCCAACTAGCAATCATTTAAAGAATTCTTAGTCAAGGTGGAATGACATTTTAAAAATTAATTTTCAAATGCCATTAAAAAATCAATTATTAGCGCTAGAGAACTAATATGAATAAACTAAAATAGAATAGACACTAAATTCATACTCTTTATCTAACTGAGATATTGTATTATAAAATGAATGAATTATACAGTTAACCATGCAAGGAAAAGTTAGTCAAATCCACTTTCACATTCCTAGTGTCTTCGTGGGCATGATGTATTACTAGAAGTCAATCTTGATCTATAAATATAAATTATTTAATTAGAAAATTAAGATAAATAAAAAGAATTTATATTTATTAACAAAATATTTAAGAACCTAATCAATTATACACAAAGAATGGTTGAAGAGAGAAAAAGATGATCTAATGGACTTATACCTATTTGAAATTTAATTGGAATTAAGTTTAATTTAAATTAAAGTTTCTTTAAATTATAATCATATTCTAAATAAATTGCTAAAAGATCAAAACCCTATTATAGATAGGCATAGGCTTTATAAGAGTTAGCGCTATTAATGTCACTACATCACTTATAGAGTTTTATCAATTTATTTGTATTTATATTGTTGGAGATCACACATTTTTGCAATTATGATGGTTTTCACATATCTCGTGAACTTGAGGGGAATTGAAAAATCAAACTTTATAATAAGGTACAATTTATGATTCACCCTAAATTATATTTATGAATTGATCATATTATATAACTAATATATTTATGAATTGATCATGTTATATAACTAATATAATCTTACCTTTTAGAAAATTATTAAAAAAAATTCTTCTGATATACAAATAATGAGATCACATTGAAACTCTAGCCTTTACTTTCAATAAGTATTTAATAATCATAATAATAACAATAATAACAATCACAATAATAACAAAAACAATAATGATGATGATGATGAGGTGATGGCGGGATAATTGACTTTTCTTTAATCCATATTGAACTTCAATATCAATAAATTTTGTGTTCGATAATTGAGCCTCTCATCATATAAAGAATGAGAGGAAAAAGAGTGGCCACCATTTGCCATATAGGCATAAATTAATTAAATTAAAATTGTCTAAACAATAGTATAAGGGAAAAAGGTATAAAATCTAAATGTTGGAAAACTTATAAAAGAATCTATTTCTCAAAACTAAGTCAACTTCTTCCCTTGGAAGGGCTTTGGTTTTTAATTGTTTATTCGCTTATTAGAAGAACAAGTCATATTTCCTTACTTGCCATTAACCTCTCCTTTTAACAATATAACCAAGAAACTATCCCCATTTTCATTGCTATCTCTTTGTATATTCTCATATTTTTTCATTTGTAGTTTCATTCCATGGAAAGTTTTCTTACCACTTCTTAGTTCCATCTTTGCTTAACAACACAATCAAAAAATTATTCTCTCTTGTCATTGTCATCTCTGAGTTTCTTCTCATAATTTTTCTTTAATAATTATATAAGACGCACAATGATTCCCATCAACACCCTTAAAAATTACAATTTTTGGTTAATTAAGATTCAAAATTTTGAATGTTACTACTAATTAAATGTGTTAATAGATGAAATTGGAAACCAATTCTCCATTTAACTTAGATAGAATGTGAATCATGATTGTAATGCTATTAGAGAGATTAATTAAATATAATTTAATGTTAAGTTTGTATCACATTCTCCACTTTACCTATTATTGAGATTGTAACTCATTCTTTGGTAGTAATGTTTAGTTTAATTTATAAGAGATTTTAATGAAGAAATAAAAATTAATATTTAAGTCATTTAATTTTTACAACATATTCCATTTTAGTATAATTGTAGGTTTTTTATGATAATTAATAGGTGGTAAATCATCATTATTTTTTGTAAGATGATTGAGATCATTTCATTAATGATAAACTAATACGTTTCATTCAAATTATGACATTTTAGGTACTTGGTCATTAGAGAGTAATTTTGTTGACCTCTATAATAAATGAAAAAAGTAAAGTGCATGGAGGTGGTTAAAAAAAGAAAGAAAGAATGAGTATATGTCCTTTTGTGATTGATAGGGGTGTTTTACATAGGTTTTTACGCTATAATTATATGGGTTCTCACTTTCTATATATCTATGCATTTGTTCTATTCATGAGTGTTTTTGGTTAATTTATAAGTTCATGCTCAACAGGGGAGTTAGGTACGAAAAAGACAACATTTATACCAGTTTATCATAAGACTAATATTGGTTTATAACGATGCTGATGGTGTCATTATGAAGCACCATTGAAGTCTTAAAGGAATATAAAAAACTAATGTCACTAGAGAATGATGTTATTAATTTGAGGGTTAACCTCTGTGGTATTACTAGTTGAGTTAAAAGAAAAATGACTATGTATAATGCAATCGTTATTGATTTTATAAATCTCTGTTAATGGTCAAATTGTAGATAGTGAACCAACAGTAGAATGATACCATTGCTCTATAACTCCAAATGATACCATTTTGTTCTTAGATGTTGTGAATTGAGGGAGTTGAAGGAAAATTTCACAAAACAAACCCTAAACATGCTCTAAGGTTATAAGGTTAGAAAACCCCACCAAACATCTTATAGGCTATAAAAAGAATCTAAAAGAAGAGGAGAAGAGCAGTAAAGAGGCAGAGAGAGAATAGAGCCATGTAAGAGTTAGGTTTTCATTCTTTTTAGTAGTTAGGTTTTTGTTTTACTTTATTTTTTATGTTATTCTTAGATATATTTTATCTTAATTTTTGTAGTAGAGACACAAATTAAAAATTTCAATTGCACTAGAGTGGATTTAAGGAAATTAGGAGCTAATTTACAATTAGGATAACTAGAATTTCAATTGTATCTAATGCTCTTTATGTTTTTTTATCTTAAATATTTGTTTTGATAAATTGTTATGCTTTTTTTCCATTAAATGTATGTGTTTGACAGAAACTATGTAGCTAAATTCATTAATAGCTAAGGCTAAGTAAGTAAATGGACTAACTATGTTCTAATTATTCTAATCTATGTGAAGATCTTTTTTTTTAATGCATCATTATTTGTCATAGATTGGATATCTAGGATAGATTCTTAGGTAATTAGAGGTTTGAGAAATCTATCTTAGTTATCGGAAAGTCAATAAACAATGCAATTGAGTTAATGAATGATAAAACTTTGATTTCTTTAGAGAGTTTTAAATCTAGAAGAGGATTTTGGGTTTGAATTTCTCATTCTTTATTCCTATAGGTCTAAGTTCATTCAGTGAACAAATAACAAAATAGAATTAATAGAGGAAATGTTCTAACTTAATCACAACTCTGTTTTAAATTAGAGAAGATACATTAGATCTAATCATGCAGAATTTTTCTATGCTTAGTTAATCTATTGAAACCCAAACCTTTAGTGAGACTTGATATTGGTAAATCTTAATTTCTACTTGTGATCTATTACTTACTTGAGTAACTTATTTAATTTAATTGTTTAGTTCAATTTATCAATTTAAATTGAGATTTTTATATAATCATACTATGATCTAGTAGTTATATTAGATCCTTGTAAAAATGATCTTTAGACTAAAAATCCATTATATTACTTGTTGTTAGGGTATACTTACCTTGGGTTAGTCTTAAGATAGAATTTATTGAGTTAGAGTACGAATAGACCACAAAGAAATTTTGATGCTGTTGACAGAATTATTTTAATAATACTAGGAATATATTGGTGTTGATTATTCTAGATCATTATGTTTTCATTTTACTTTATTTTGGTTTATGCATTTGGTTGTCTTCCTATAATTTGTGACATTTAATGAAATGATGTTGCAAAATTATTAGTAGCAAGACTACCAATGGTATGATGACCAAAGAGTATCAGGATATAATTGGGGAGATGGTTAAATGGGTCATAATAATCAGTGGGATGACATCTATAGCTCAACTTGGATGGACTAACTAGATTACTTCTAGATTAATTAAGCTTACTTTAAGCCACTTTTACCGAGTTGTTATCAATAGCAAGACAATGACAAGTCATGATTAGCAATTTTTTGGGTAATAAAGGAATAAAGCTAATCAAGAAAGATGGAAGCTTCTTGCCATAACAAGGATATCCAGGTTTTGAATTGATTAGATTAATTACAGACCATGAGTAAGTGAGACTACCTAAATTTACATAAGTAAAGCTAGGGGGTAAGAGAAGGAAAATATAAGTAAAAGCAAAAATGCCCTCATAAGTTGGTTGGAAGAGAGCAAGATAAAGTTGTTTGTATTAAGGATATTAAGGAAGAAAAGGAAGCATCTACGATCCTAGATATCATTGATATTATAGTTTCTGATCACTGATAGGCAATTGTGTATTGACTTTTTGTAAAACTGCTTTATGCAATGCAAAGGAAGTGGGTAAAGGAGACGAGTAAAGGAATCCAACAATAGGTCAGTTAGGAGATATGGTCGTGGAAAGTCATCATAAATATGAAGGAGTTCAAAGATATTGGACTAATAAGAGTCATAATTCTCTAATGATAAGATTCAATTACAAGACCTTAAAGAGGTGCTTATTAGGAGCTAACTCGATTATAGATTTTGTTTTTCCTTTCATTAAGACTTTTTAGATAGTTATGTTAGTTTTATCATTTTTTATTTATTATATTTGAACAAATATAAGTGTACAATTATTTTATTTTAGCTGATCCTTAAATTAGTGGAATTTAGGGAGATAGGAAGTATGAAGAAAAATGCACATTAGCGTATAAATAGCAATCTTCAACGGCTCTATTGTGAGTCATGAAACCACTATTGTACTATAAGTTAAGAACATGAACAACACCTTATAATGTTACCATTTTACTTACATGAACTCGTTGTAATTATTCCCCTACAAATGGGGTCATTTTTCCCTAACCCTAACCATTCTTCTTTTTTTTCTTCTTGCTCTATCCATTGTAGTGTCCCTACTCTTTCTTTAAGAAAACTCACTTTTTCCTCTTAGTTTCTTCGATTAAACCCTCTTTCTCACTTTAATCCATGCTACCATTAACATTAGAGGTTTTTCAACACCATATAACCCTTCTTTCCCTTTTTCTTCCCTTCTCTTTCTTATTATTCTTACACCATTGCTTCTATTTTCATTGATTTTGAATGGGTTTTTTTCAAAGTTGGCTGAGATTCTTACTCTAGTATCTTCCTTGCCTCTAGATCTACCTTGTATCACCTTTTTTAGCCACTTTTCATCTTTCCAGTAGTGAAATATTCTGACAACAATGTAATATTTTGATGACATTTAATAGAATATTTGATGGCTCAGTCTATTTTATTCATTAGATCCATTCTAATGGTATAAAGGACAATCTCTACATCTAGTTTAAGTGTTCAAAGTATGACACCTTGATATTCATATTAGTAGACAAATTCAAGCAGTTCGAGGTCCATAGTGACAACAAGATTATAGTGGATCACAATTTGACATAAGCAATTGATGCAAAGTTTGATATCTTTGATGCATTTAGCACATTAGGATGGTAGATAGTGTTACATTTTGATAGACCTTACTAACCTAACTTAGTCTAAGAGTTCTATGCTTATATAGAAAAAAAGATGGAGGAAGACATCATTAAGGTCAGATCCTCTATTAGAGGTACATCGATTACTTTACCCCTGTATACATCTCTAATTTACTAGGTGTGCTGGATAAAACTATGGTCTACGAGCAGTAGAAAGACACCTTCTATAGGGATACAGTCATATTAAACCCTAATTTCTCTATCTATGTTACTAAGATGTTTTGAGGTTAGAAAGCACTACAAGTTATAGATCATTCCTCACTTATTAACTAGGCATTTATGATAGGATCATAATGGCCATGCTCAGTGCTAATGTTCTCCTGAGGGCAAGTGATCTAAATGAGTTATGATATTAGGATACCTATATCTTATATTAGATGTTACATGGAGTAGGTATCCTAGTGGGCATACAGTTGGCAGGCTTCATTATCCTACATATGAGAAACATGGTCTGGATTCAATAATAAAGCAAAAGCTTTTATTAAACATGCTTGTTTGTTAAGAAATTTATAGACTTTAGAGTTAGCTTTAAGGGATAGATCTAGACTCATCCTCTTGGTGCATTGATCATCTCTTATTTGACTTTGAAGTAATAGAAGTATAGATGGATTCATGGCTAATGGCATAACCTACATGTGCACCTCTAAGAGATGATAAGCAGCTGGATGATTCTACAGCTCCTCATCTAGAATGAGATGAGGACACTAATACTGATTCTGATAAGAAGCCCACTTATTTGGCACATTCTACTTCACATCCTTCTCCTGATGCTAGTTCTTCATAAACAAAACCGCCGATAAAGTTAGTTTGAATTGATATACGAGCATTTGAGATATAAGGATTTAGGATACAGTAATTGAGGTTATGTTTTGTACATTCATTCTATTTTGCTCAAATATGTGCATTTTTTTATGTTTTCATTAATGATGTCTAACTATTATTATCTTTGATCCTTCTATTTTCCTTTTTTCTAGGCAGTTGTACAAGCCTTTATTTTGAAAAGGAAAATAATGGCTTAACGATATTATGGGAGTTTTCTTGAGGCAATCTCTTTGTTATGTTTATTTTTATTATTTGAGCAGTAGAGACAATGTTTAACTTAAGGTGGTGGAGGGAATTAGGAATAGAATTTTCATACACTTAAATTATGGTGAATTTGATGGTGATTTATTTGATATCTTAATTTAAAATTTTTCTTAGTGGTTACTTAAATGTTTATTAATGTGCTTTGAATTGATTAATATAGCTAGTATAGTCAATATTGATTGATTTGTGACGAATTATGAATTTTTTTAACAATGGTTATGAATTATGTATATGAAGACAATTTTTATGCATGATTATTGAAATCTTATTGAGATTTTATATTCATTTTTATATGAATTTAAATAAGGGGTTCAATTTTAATATTTTAAGTAAAATTTAAAAATTTTGAATGTTGAAATGGATTAAATTGAATTGAAAAAAATATGTATAAAAACGACAATATGGATCATAAAATAAACTTGATAGGACAAGATGGAGTATAAAACTTACTTAAATAAGTTAATTACAAAAAATTAATAAGGTTAAGGCATATGAAGTTTAAAATGCACATGCCTTTGAAATAACTTAGGAGAATTTTCATGATTGTTTATATGAATTCCTTAAGATTTGATATTATGTTTGAGAATTGGATTCATTACAAGTACTAATGATAGTTAAGATTCAGGATGAAGAATGAATTAGAATATACTAGTTGTATTAGTTGTATTAGTTTGAATTAAGTACTTGACTGATGTTAAACAACCAATGGAAAAATTCTTAATGAGTATTTAAATAAATTACTTGAGGATAAGCAATAAGCAGAGAATTGATATGGATGTCTTATATAGACTTTTAGGCTATAATTTTATGTATTTTCACCTCTATTTATCTAAGAATTTTCTCTGTTCATGAGTGTTTTTGGTTAAAATGCATGTTCACACTCAATTAGGAAATTAGTAATGCAAAAGGTCAAATTTAGAATAGTTTGGTAGAAGAGCAACGGTGGTCTATAATGGTTCCATTAATGTCCTAGGGAAAATTTTTTAAGTCTTAAAGGAAGACAAAGAACCAATGTCACTAGATCTAATGGTGAGCCACCATTGTATTACTAGTTAAAGTCAAAAACTAAATGGCTGTCTATAATGGTGCCATTGTTGATTTTGTAAATTGCCATTGATAATCAAATTGTAGATAATGAACTAATAGTAGTTTAGAATGGCATAGTTGTTCCCCAACTTCAAGAGCTATTGTACTCTCAGCATGAATTAAGGCATAGTTTGAAGGATAATTTAATAAAATAACCCTTAAATTTATTTTAAGGTTTGGAAACCTTAGCAACCACCCTAAATGCTATAAAATTGAATCTAGAAATAAGAGAAGAAGAGTAGTAGAGAGAGAAAGATGAAAGCCATGTGAGAGCTAGGTTTTTATTTTCCTTTAGTTATTAGGTTATTCATAAATAAGTTTTATCTCAAATTTGGTATTAGAGACATAAGTACAAATTTCAAGTGTTCTAAAGTAAATTCAAGGGGATCGGGAGCTAATTTACACTTAGGATAGCTCGTATTTCAGTTGTATCTCATACTCTTTATCACTTTTATATCTTAACTTATTATTTTCATCAATGATTATGTATTTTTCAATTAAATCTATGTGTTTTATGGAAACTATGTGTAGCTAAATTCATCAATAGTTAAGACTAGCTAAGGCTAGTTACGTAAATGGATTATTTATATTCTAATTGTTCTAATCTATATAAAGGTATTTATTTATTTGAATGTCTCATGATTTATCATAGACTGGCCATCTATGATAAATTCTTAGGTAATTATGGATTTAAAAAATCTACCTTAATTACTATAAGAGTCAATAAACAACACAATTAAGTCAATAAATAATCAAACTTTGATTTCTTGTGAGGGTATCGAATCAAGAAAAGGATTTTAGGCTTGCAGTTTTTATTCTTTATGCCTATTAGTCTAAGTTTATTGAATGAACAATCAATGAAATAAAGTTAATGAAGAAAAGGTTTTGACGTAACCATAGCTCTGTCTTAAATTAGAGAAGACACTTTATATCTAGTCACATAAAAGTTTCCTAGACTTAGTTAATCCTTTGACTAGTCAATCCTTTGAAACCTGAACCCTTAAGTAGACTTGAGTTAAAATTTACTTGTGAGCGATTACTTACTTGAGTAATTTAGTTAATTTAATTGTTTTGTTTAGTTTGGCACTTTAAATTGAGATTTATAGATAATCATACATTAAATGACCTAGTAGTTATAGTAGATCCTTGTAGAAATGATCTTTGGACAAAAAAACTCACTATATTACTTGTTAATAAGGTCTACTTACCTCGAGTTAATCTTAAGTTAGAATTGATTTGAGTTAGGAATAGGCTACAAGTATTGATCCATGAGCATCAAAGTTCACATATTGAAATGTGTTGCTTCTTATTATTTTCTTAATAAATAAACTAATGTTTAAAATTCAATTCCTCACACTCTTAAGTAAATGGAAAGAATTTTCATAAAAATATCTAATTTAATGGTATATTTTGTATCGTATCCTTAATGATTTTTGTTATGGTAATGAATGAAGACCCACTTTCCATTTCAACTTCTTCCTTACTCATTCTCATTTTCTATCAACACTAAAATAGATCTCTCCACCTTAAAAAATCTCCATAATAGATCAACATAATGATAAACTAGATAATATGAACATGTTATTGTAATATGGCATCTTTTAGGAATAGTAAACTATCCCAACTTTCTTTGGTGTGATATATTTTATATAATGTATTGTTAATTTTTATATGATGTACTAGAAAATTTTGAAAAATGTAGTGGTATGCTTTAAATAATATTATAGTATATTTTATCTAATAGTACTATATGTAAAATTTAGTGATATTTGTTTTATGGTATTTCTTATTATAGATAGTTATCGTTTCTTTTATGGCTCTATTTTTTATTATAATACTCTTTTGTTCTTAATAACATTCAAATATTTGCAAATTAACATAGATAGTTTGAAGCTCATAAATTTATAGATGTTAGAGTTATAAACAATCCAAAGTTGAACTTTAAACCATGAAAAAAAAAGTAATATTGGTCTGATTAGGATATAATACTTTAATATAATAATGCATAAAAATAAATGGTGATAAGTCATACAATCAACAAAAGTATCATGACTATAACACCCTAGTTGTTAGTTTGGATTCATTACCCATCCATAAGCTAGATGGTGACAGAGATCTAATTCCCATAAACTTGAAAAGGTTGCCAAATTATCCTGAACTTTTAATATTCTTTACTTTAACAGTTAAATATGAATATTTTCTTCAATTTGTATTGTTTTATATATAATTAAAATGGAATTCCATATAACTAGATCCCCACACGTTGGTGCTTTGGATGAATATTCTTTATGAACATGGTTGGCTTTGGAATGGTTAAGTAGAATACCCTTCCATTCTTCTTCATAACCCCTTACGAACATTTTATGTTCATGAGTTGCATATCACTCATTTTTACATGTTATTCTTTCCCTATCAAGCAAGCCAAGGTTTATTTATAGTTAAGTGATATAAGGTAAAAAAAATAAGAGGCTGAGCAAAAAAAGCACCAAAATTTATTTCCTCCTCATTTAATATATACTAAAGAAAATAAAATTTTGATTTGTTTAAGGTATTGGAATCGTCCTTCCTATTTAGAAAACCATAAACAAAGAACTAATGAATGTACAATTCAATATTGGGTCTTATAAAAATGAATCCTTATACCAAAGAAAACAAAATTTACATTTTTTAAGGTATTAAAGCCATCTTTCTTACCTAAAAAACTATATATATATATATATATATATATAAGAACTTATGAATGCACACTTTAATACGAGGTCATGAGAAATGAATCTTTGGATTGACTATAATCATAAGCCATTTTTCTTTAGACAAAGTACTTCATAATTCCCATGGCATAAAATTTTTGTAATAATTCTAGGTCAAATTTAGATATTCATCACTTATTGCATATTCCTCATTAATGAACCCAATAACAATATTGTAGTAATTGATTGGAATATACATAGATAGTGAATGGAAAAGAATAAATATTTGACAATGGATGGAGAAGAATTTTAGAGGCAAAAATAAAGATAAAGTTAAAGACTTGGATGTGGGGGGATTACCCATTGACTAAGAAAAATGAAAATATTCTTATGGCATTTTTGAAATTGAAATAAGTATTATGTATTAAGTTGGAGGGAAGTGAAATGAGATGAAATTTGTAGTTATCATATTAATGAGTAAGTGGATGGGATTAATTTTGATCTAGTTCAAATATATTAGTATTAAATGGAATCCAAAATAATTCCAACATAAAGAATAGTTGCTTCTAACAATGGTAGATTAATATGGTATATCAAATCAAAACAAACCTAATTACTTTAAAGATTGAATTAAGTTAAGCTAATCCAATTTTTGTTAGTTTTTTTTAGGGTTGGCTTAGATTGAATGAATAATTTTTAAACATTACCAAAAAAAAATTTTGATCTGAGGGAGTTTTTAATCTATATTTTGATGATAGGAAAACATCATTATTTCCATTTTTTTTACTTTTTTTTGATGTAATTAAGAAGACAAGAATATAAAAGATGTTTAAAAAAACATATTAGAGCTAAAGGGATATAAAATAAAGAACATTATTCCAAATGAAGTATGAAATTAAAACCAAGATAGTTGAGGTTTAATAGGTTAATCTTTGTAATTTTTTTATGTAAACCTTGCCTTGATCATTTTTATCTTTCTAAAGGCTTATTGATTGTATGATTGTTTGCATTTAGGCAAATTACATGTAATGTGTCATAATCAAGAGTAAAATTGAGGACTTAAAAAAAATCCCTTTTGATGCATTAAAATACATTAAAGATTTTATTTAAATGTTTTGGAGTCAAGTTTTATGAAAATAATGGGTTTAAAAAGTTTGGAAATCTCAGGAAGAAATTTGAAAATTATTTTTAGGTGTATTAATTGAATGATGGAGTTTACTAGTCTATCAGTGTTAGGATTTTATGCATATTGGTCAACTAGTATACCCGAGTGGTTGACCAATGTTTGAAATAAATGGGTGAAACTTTTCTAATAGTAAAACAACACCTAAAGGGTAAAATGTCATACGTTAATTGAGCAAGTTATTTGAGTGGTCGACTAATGTGGGTAGAAATTTAGTTTATACTAGTTGATAGACTTGTGTCCAATTGATTGACTAATATACCCCTATAGTCAATTAGTGATGACAATTTTTTTTTCTAACAGCTAGTTTTTGGCCTAATTAATTTTTGATTGTAAGTAATAGTTAGATTGAGTTAGAAATGATATTCTAAGGCCTTTAAAGCCATAAATACACATTTAAAATGTTGTTGAAGAAGTTTTTAAAGTTTCTCATTTTTGGTGATTTGAAAAAAAGAGAGAGAAGCATTAAAGAGTGAAAAGAGCTTATTTAAGAGCATTCAAAGCTATTAGTTACATTTATTGTTTGAATGAACCCTTGTACATTGATTTTATCATGTAAGGTATTATATATTTTTTTTTTTTGTAGGATTAGTGTATCCTGAAAGGTTATTCTTCACTATGGAAAGAAGCTCGTTAAAAGTTCCTCTTTACCTTCAAAGAAGATTGGATTGTACAAAGGTTTATTTTCAACTTATTAAAGAAGATGTTAGTAGAATATTCAAATGTTTTTTAGAGAGTGGATGTAAGTAAATGTTTATTTGTCAAACCAATATAAATTTGGCTTACAATCTCTCTACCTCAACTCTTTATTTTATGGAAATTTATATGATTGATTGAAATTCTTTGGTATGTATCATCATCATCATACTAAAGTTATTCTAGTAAGATCCTAAGGCAATAAGAACTTAGAAAATTTTTAATTATACCTAATTCACCACCTTTCTTAGGTTTTACAAGGATCAACAGGTGGTATTAAATTTCTAAAATTTTAATTATACTTAACCACAATAACTTAACTCACCCTCTCGGTCTATTGCAAGGCTACCCTACTCACCCTCTTAGTCTATTGTAGGGAATAAGCTCAATACACATCACAAACATTCATCCATTAAATCAGAAAATAAGAGTTCTACAAAA
>JAOXYD010198193.1:0-22665 GCA_028565735.1 Pinacopodium congolense | reverse complement strand
TCTCTCTCTCTCTCTCTCTCTCTCTCTCTCTCTCTCTCTCTCTCTCTCTCTCTCTCTCTCTCTCTCTCTCTCTCTCACTCACTCACACACTCACACACACACACACACACACACACACACACACACACACACACACACACACAAAAATAAAAACCTTCCCTAAAAATATTTTTATGCATCAAGAGGATTATTTTAAATCTATCTCCTATACAATTCCTTTTAATTATGCATCCTACATACATAACTAATCGTGAATGTAATTTTGCAGGATTTGAGTCTTTAAGCACAATGTAAACACTAAGTGAGACTTACATAAAAAATTACACTATTAAAAATATTCAAACTTTAACATGATCTTCAAACTTGAGTCTTTTCCCACTTGATCATCATATGCTCCATTTAAGCTTCAGGAATGTAAACTCATATTTTAAACACTCCTTCAACATACCTATCTTTACAAAACCTTAAACACAAAAAAATCATTGGTATAAAGATTATTTTGTCTTCATCAGTATTAGATGGAACCATCATTGGTTTAATAATTTCATACTTTTTAATAGTTAGAAAACCATGTGATATGACAAACCATAAAACCAAAATAAACATTATAATTCTCAATTCTACTGAAATTCGCTTAATACCACTTAAACAGTCATTCTACCAAGGGATCCTTGGCACTGAAGGATGTTGTTAGCCTTCTTACCCAGCTATTAAGAACTTCATTCTTGATGGAATTTCACCAGACCAAGCCCAATAGTTGATCATAATTTGTCATTAGAAATGAAATTGTGCAAGCTGCTTGGAACATTAACCCAAGGAATGCCCATAGTCCCGATGAATTAAATGGGTTCTTCTTTCAGAAGACATGGGACATTATAGGCAAGGATCTTTGCAAGGTAGTCTAAGAGTTCTTCTCCTTTTGTAAACTACTCAAATCCCTTAAACACACTTATTTAACTCTGTCCTTGAGGTGTCAACCCATCCTCATTGACTGATTACTGACCAATTGCTTGTTATAACTTTATATACAAAATCATCTCTAAAATACTTGCATCCAAACTTAAACCTATTTTGGGAAGCATCATTGACCCTTCTTAGGCCTCCTTTATTTGTAAGCGAAGCATAGGAGACAATATCTTAATCTCTCATGAGTTGTTTCGAGAATACCAAAGGCATTATGTTCCCCTTAATTGTTTCCTCAAGCTATACTTTGATAAAGCCTATAAATCAATGGATTGGAAGTTTATTTGGTACACATTGCAAGCTATGGATTTTTTTGGATATGTTCATCAATTTGGTGATGGAGTGCATTAGTATAGCTTCCTTTACTGTGTTAATCAATGGCAAGCCTACGAGGTCCTTCCCAAGTAAATGAGGAGTTAGGAAAAGGGATCTCCTATTCCCTCACTTGTTCACTATCTGCATGGAATTTTTTTAAAGATCATATAACACCACATCTTAAACAATCCTTCTTTCAAATTCTACTATAATGCAAGAAACTCAAACTATGCAAATTATTATTTTTGCTAATAATGTCTTAGTTTTCTGCAAAGTTGAGAGATGGTTGGTTTTTACCTCTATAAACAAACTCTAAATGTTTGGCAACCTATTAGGTCTCTACATTAACAATGGTAAGTGTAACCTGTTTATCTCCACCAATCCTAACTAACAAGCCTATCTATTACACATCCTCATAGGCATTGCTTATAGCCCTTTACCATTCACTTACCTGGGAATTCCCATCGCCTACAATAAGCCTTTCATTTGAGACTACGGTCAACCCCTATAAAGGATAGAAAGATGAATTTTCTCTTGGACAATTAAAGCACTATCTTATGTGGGGAGAGTTTAACTAGTTGTGTCTGTCCTCTCGAATTTTCATTTCTATTAGACTAATCATTTGGCTTTACGTACGTAGATTCTAAAGGCCATTGACAGGATCTTATATTGATATATGTGGTCTGGGGAGTTTAATTCCAAGATTATAACTAAAGTTAGATGGCTTAATGTTTGTAATCTAAAAGCTTTGGGTGGCTTAAGTGCTCATTCACCTCACATCACTTGTAAGATAACACTAGCTAAGCGGTTATGATCGTTAATCACTGATCATGAGAGCTTATGGACACGCATGATTCACTCTTATTATTTTAGTAAACGGATCATATGCCATATCAAACATAAAGTTAACTCCTCCTGGACCATGATACAATTACTAAAGGTTAGACCCTTTCTCCACACTACCATCAAACATAGAATTGGAAATAGTTAGAGAACCAACTTATGGTTCGATAGCCGGTCGACATAAGGCCCACTCACTAAATCCCAAAGGTATAACATTTGCTCCACCACCTTCCCCTTCATGTTAAATTTAGTACCCTTATGAGAGGATGTCAGTGGAAATGCCTTGCTAAGGGATTTGCTTATCTTGAAGGATGTCTCCTTACTTTGTCACCCAATGAACAACTTGAAGAACAAATTGTTTGGACACTACATCCCTTTGGCTTGTTCACAAACAAAAGTTATTTTCAACTCTTCAACCCTCCTACGCCTAAGGTAGGGTGGTACAAGCTAATTTGGTCTTCAAAATGTATTCAAATGCAAGATTTTTTACTTGGCTGGCTATTTAGGTTAGTTTAAGCACTTTAGATCGATGTGCTCGATACTTGTAAGTGACATCACTTACCGGTTGTATGCCCAGCCCATTGAGTCCTTAAAGCACCTTTTCTTCAATTATTCCTTCAGCTCTCCACTTTGGTCCAAATTGCTTAACCTTTGCCATCTGTAGTGCAACTATTATATATGGCAGGATATTGTCAAATGGGCTTTAAAAATTAATCTTCCTAATCACTATGATGCTTTTATTTTCAGGAATGGCTTTTGTTATGTTGTTTAGTATATTTTGTACAAGCAAAATGCAAGGATATCCAAGTAGGAAAACAAATCCAAGGAACCTTTCACTTACTTGGATGAGGGAAAGTCTAGTGACTAGGTTGGACACATCGTTCCTCTCACGGGATCTTGTGGTGCGATGGAACATACCCTATAGTGCAACATGCTATAGCTGAATCGTAGAAAAAGAAGGCTTGAACATGATCTAGCTGGACACAATTCTACTTAGTGCTTCATCTTCATTGAATAAGTTATTGTACTCTTTGATTTGAGCTCATTTTAAGTGCTATCGGTTGGTTGTGGTTATTCTTGTAGTAGTGTTACTTGGCTTATTCTTTATTAATTGAAGTTTATATTAAAAAAAGGCTCCCTCTTTATATAATACCAAAAATAACAATACATTCACATTTCAAATGCAATATTATAATTACATATTTAAAATTATCTTGGAAACTCAGCATTCATTACAAACACACAATAAACATTAAATTCTTAAATTTCAAAAAACTTAAAATTTACAAGCTTAAAAACTATAAATCCCCTAAATTAATTAAAATTCACCATTCCTCTTAAATTAATACATTATATCTATTAAAATTCTAAATCCTTCTAAGTAAAACATAATATCACATATTATTCTCCTCCTTTTTAGAATTATAAAAAGGTAAAGATAAACATATAAATAAGCAAAAATCATAATAAAAAATAAATATCATGGTGAATTACCATTTATCATGTATAACTCTGTTTTAATTTTAATCATGCAAAATTTATCCTTATTCATTAATTTAGTAAAAATATTGGCTAATTGAGGCACAGTGTTAACAAACTATAATTTGATATCCCCATTTTGCATATAATCTTTAATAAAGTGATATCAAATTTCTATATACTTTATCCTAGAATGTTGATCAGGGTTTTTAGTTAAATAAATTGTACAAATATTAGCACACCTAATAGGTATCTTATTAACTTCAATTCATAATCTCTAAATTATTAACTAAATCTTAGAATTTATGTATAACAACTTCTAAGAGCAATATAATCAACTTCTGCTATAGACAAAGTTACCAGCTATTACTAAACCATAAGACTAATACATTTCATAAAAAATGGCATGCATTACATATACTCTTCCTATCTAATAAACTACTTATATATTTCCATCTTAATATCCAACTAAATCCAAAATTGTGTTCCTAGTATATCAAAGACCCAAGTTCATACCACATAAATATCCAAAGATGCATTTCACAGGTAATGAATGTAATTTCTTAAGACATGATTGAAACCTACATATAAGCATAAATTAATCATTTATAAGATCTATTAACAATAAGATATAACAAACTTCAAATCATACCTCAATAATGTTTTACATCTACTAATTTATCTTTTACATCCTTGTTTAACTTAATAGATATGTTCATGAGAGTGTCTAAAGGTTTGGTTTGGTTCATTCTAAAGTGGTTGATCAACTCCTTAGTATATTTAGTTTGATTAATGAAGACATCTTCATTTTTATGATTTAAAGCCCAAGGAAGAATTTTAACTCACCCATCATGTTCATTTCAAACTTTCTACTCACATACTTGAAAATTTTTTACATAAACACTAATTAGTAGTACTAAATAGAATATCATCCGCATATATTTAACAACAAAATTATCATTTTTATCCTTTTTAATAATAAATCCATTTTCTAAGAGAAAAGCAGTCAACCTATGGATGTTCTTTAAGATAGTATGGAGCTTTCTTCTTCAATGATTGCCTCTTCTAGTTCTACCTTATAATTATCAGATGACCCTGTTCACCTTTCTTCTACACTTTCCCTTGCTCAGCTTCCTGCTTGTGTTAAATGTGTTTTGTCCAACAAAATAGAGCATCTTGTCGAAATTTATCATCGTGATCGTTTTTTAACCCGTAGCATTAGAATAATTTTATCTACTAATCGTCCTAAGGTTCTTGAAATTATCCAAAGTTCCCACATGGAACAATGTGGTTTAAGATCTACATCAGTTGAACCATATGTCAAATTAGATATTCCTCGAGAACTGATTACTTTTTGACGCGAACAATGTCATACATATTTACATTTTGGAGCTATTCGCTTGGTGTTATCACTACATGGTTGCAAAGGCATCCTTGTTACTGCTCGTATTGCTTTGTTAGATACTGCTTATGCCAGTTATCAAAATGCCATCATTAGTACTCTGCTTACTACTTTTAATAATGGTAGTGTCATTTTGACCATAGCTCCTAATTTTAATCTTCTATTGGATGATCCAACTCTTCCTGAAAGATTATAGGTTCAGGTTCAGATTACTGGTGCTCATCAAGATCCTTCTTCTATAATGACCATTTTACATCATCAAATGATTTATCGGTTACAAAATCATGTTGTGGATCTTCATTTTCCTAATTCTACCACTGATGCTTTGTACATGGTAGCTAATCATGCTCATGATCAAAACACGATTATTCAAATTCCTAAATAATTACCACATGATGAGTTAGAAAAATTGATCCCTACTAAGTGGATTACTAATTATCACAAGGTATTTCATCTTCCTCATCGTCGTTCCATACACACCAATACTCCTCCTCTGTTACGTAATTTGCGAGATGGTACTGTTGAATCTCATTTTACACGACCCTCTAAAGATTAACTAGAACCTTCTCATGTTTCTGGTCTAGTTCTTATGTTACAACCTATTATGACACATCGAGTTGGGAAAGGTGATCCTCCAATACATCATGTTGAACCAAATGGCCATCTTATGTATATTGGCTATTCTCATGGTCATTTTATATAGGGTGATTCGACTATATGTGATCCCAATTGTCCATGTTATACAAACCAATCAGATGATGAGGAAGAAGATCCTCATACTGCTGCACGACAATGGCATCAAAATCTCCTCCAAAAGGAATAAAAAAGAAGACAAAAATAACGTCATTTGAATCGTTGTCACCCTTCCTCATTTATGATGGATTCTCCTGATAATGATCCAATTGACCGTCCTTGCGTTGGACTTCAAACTTTCCATCCTTAACCTCATAATATCCGTGAGCTTCTGACAGTTGTGGGCAAACAACATTGGTTATCATCCTGTAACCCTTCTTCTTTAGTTTCTCCATAACCCATTCTTTGCATGATGATGAAATCTTATGATGAATACTTTTCTCCACTTGAACGAAAGATCAATGAAGCTACTAGGGTTATTTCTACCCCTTATATTCCTTCTTTAGGAATTACTGCCCATGGTCACCCAACATCCCATCTTACAGATGAAACCCTTAATTGGCAAACCGAAAATGCTGCTGCCCAGAATAAAGTTCTTCATTGTATCAATTATAAACTTGATGAGTTAACACACCAAACTCAAACTTTCCATCATCGGGTAGATGCTGTCAATTCTCAAGTGCAATCTCTGTATACAAAGTTACATATTCAAATTCAACATTTAGAACAGGATCTTGTTCGATCTACTTCAACTTCTGGATCTGATTTTTTATTTGAAACATAAAAGAAGACTCATGACGTCTCCAATCTATAGTCCAACGGATTGAGACAGATATAAAAAAGAAACAATCTAAGGATGTTTATGAACCTTATCCTTCTTCTTTCCCTTTAATGTCACCTATTGAAACAACACTAGTTTATCCTTATGCTTCTAATTATTCTAATCTTTTCAAAATGAACTATCCTTTAGCTCATCAACCACTTCCCTCTATTCCCCCTCCACCTCCTCATGTTAATCCTTTTCCCTTTTATATTCATAAGAAACCTACATCGAATCCTTTTTAACCATCTCCTTTAACTATTACATCACCTCCATCATCTCCACAACACCCTCTCCCTTCTAAAGACAAACCTTCCACTTCTTTTATGGCTCCTTTAGTTCTTTTGTCTGATTCTAATGTCTTTATTGAGGATTTTGAGCATGATTGGTATACTTTTTCAAATAATATTGCTAAACTTTTTGAATTAGCTCAAATGATGATTGTTGATCCTAGAAGTTCTTCTTGACCACCTGATGTTAATGAAGTTGATGAATATGAGGCATCTACAACTTAACCTTAGGACCAAGCACCTCCTCCACCACTACGTACTAATGGCCAGCCTCCTCCTTGACCATCTGTTGGACCTTGGTTTACTTTTGATGATATCCCTCAATATCGATGGTGGGAACACCTGAATGAATTTAGTGCTTGGATTGATCTCCAAATGACTCACCCAGGTATCACTCTGAGCTGTTCTTACTGAATTCTCATCTCGTTTTACTAGTTTTTTACGAGATTGGTGGAAAAGTATTGATGAATATACTCATTTAGTAGCTATTCAAGTTCCTACAACTTCCTAATTTCTCGGTGCTTGTGGAGATTTTCAACTCATTGATAAATAAATATGTCAATAATTCTTTGATATGAAGTGTTGTTCTTTAGATCGCAAAGATCTACATTGAAATTTTCAATGAATGACTGAACACTATTACATGTTGAATGGCTTCAATGATGTGAATATTCATCATACTTTTATTGCTTCTCTTCCAGATGAACTTCAACCGAAATTACAATGCACGCATAATGCTTTACATTGGGATATGAAGGATATTACTCTTGGTGAAATTTATCAATTGACTCTGTCAACACTTGATAAATTATATGAATAACATAAATTCTTTAAGAAAAATTTGAAAGGCAATCGATAGCTCAATAATTCTTGTAAGAAACCATACACGAAGATCAAGTGAAAAGCATCGAATGAATGTGATTGTTATCCCAAGAAACGATCTCATTACAAGAAGTTTTGACATTTTAAAAGATTCAAACATCGCCCATCTTCTCGATGGTTTCCAAAACGTAGTGGTGTTCGATTCTTTCGACATCGTCCTTATACCTCTAAAAAAGCATATCACTACTTTGTTTGTGGTTAATCTGGTCATTTTGCCAAACAATGTCCTCATCGCAAGAAGAAAGATCTCAAATTGATTAAATCTCTTGAAAACATGATGCCCCTTCAAGAACAAACCAATATTGAAGATGTCTTTGAAGAACAACCTCATGAAACTCATGAGATAGTTTTTGCCATTCCTATGGATGATTCATCTTCCGATGAAAATGATTCTCCTCCTGATTATTCATCCTTTAATGAATCTGATAATGACTTCGACAACATCCAGGATTCTAATCTTTACATAGTCCATCAACCCTGTTGGAGTTTAAACCATCGGCCTAAATCCAAGATAGTTCCTAGACCATATGTCCAAATCCATTTGTTACAACAACAAATATAATCGGCCCATTAAGGGTATTAGTTATATTGATATTAGTTCTTGTCGAAGTGTTATAAAGCTTGATATTTTGCCTCCTGAAGCATGGATCTCTCATAATGAATATTTTACTATTGCTGATGGAAAAGCTTTCAAAATCAGTCTTATGATCAAAATAAAATTTAGAATTAGGTTTTTCCCTAATTGTGTGGTATGAACCCATCTACTTGGTACTCATCTTCATGGCCCCGGCATTTTGATTGGTATGGATGTCTATTGCAAGGCTGCTCAGTTGCAAATCCTCCATGCTGGAATTAGATATTGAAGTCAATTTATTCCATATACAAAACTTTGTAATATTTTTAAACTTCCCAGTGTTCCTCCTACTTATGAAGTTCTTTGTGATCAATTTTTACAACACTGTCCCAGTACTCATGCTTAATTCAATCATCCTAGTCCTCTTTGGAAAAATCCTGATTTCTTCATTCAACTTCCTTTAAAAGAGAATCAAGATATCAATCCCACAAGATATCAATCCCACAAAAGCTACCCATCTAGGTATGAATTATGATGATTTAAAATTGGCTCAAGCAGAATGTTTGTCACTCTTGTAATGAGGCTTAATTGAGCCCACAAAATCTAATTAGGCTTGTCAAGCTTTTTATGTCAATAAAAGGGCTGAACAACGACGTGGCAAGAAACGCTTAGTTATTAATTATAAACCCATTAATGCTTTTCTCCAGGATGAAAAGTTTCCATTACCCAAGATTAATACTCAAGTTCTTTTCCTAAAAGATGCCAAGATTTTTTCCAAATTTAAACTTAAAGCTGGATTTTGGCAATTGGGTATTGATCCCTTGAAAAGATACAAAACTACTTTCTGCATTCCTATTGCTCTATATCAGTGGACTGTTATGCCCTTTGGCCTCAAAGTGGCTCCATCACTATTCCAACGAGCCATGATCCGCATCTACCAACCCATTATATACAGTGCTTTGGTCTACATAGACGATATCCTATTATATTCTCTAACTCCTGAAACTCATAAGGCCTTGCTTCAACAATTTTTGGATCTTACTCAACAGTATGGAGTCATGCTATCTTCGACTAAGAGTACTATTGGATATAATCAGATTGAATTTTTGGGTCTACAATTTCAAGATATCAACCAGGTCCACATATTTCTCACGAACTCCTTCATTTTCTAGATTCCAATTTAAGCCCAAAATAAATTAAACAATTTCTTAGTATCATTAATTATAATCAAATTTTATTCCTCATGTTGCAGATTACACTAGTGTCTTATCAAAACTTTTGAAGAAAAATCCTCCTCCCTAGACTACTTAACAAACTAAAGTTGTCCAGTATTTAAAGAAGGTGACTCAACATCCACCTCCTTTAAAGATTCTGAATAAGGGTGTCTGCATTTACAGACATATGCTAGTAGTGTTTATTGGGGTGCTGTTTTGATTGAAGAGATTGATACCAAACGCCATTATTTTGGACATGCAAGTGCCCAATAATCTAACGTTGAACAACATTATCACTCTAGCTACAAAGAGATTTTGGCAGTGAAAAAAGGCATTGAAAATTTTAATTTTCATTTGGCCTCACACCAATTTGTGGTTGAAATGGATAACACGTCATTTCCTAAAATCCTTGATCATGCCAAGAAAATCTTACCAGACAGCTAGTTTTTTTGATAGAAAGATTGGTTTTCTCGCTATAAATTTGATGTTCACCATATCAAAGGCCACACCAATGTTTTAGCAGATTTCCTTTGCAGACCTAGAAAACCTATCCATCTTCTCACTTCTGAACTTTCTTCACCTATCCCTTTCTTTATTTTTGCTCTCATGGATCTTCCTATCTTTGCAAAAATCAAGAAAACCTTCCCTCCTATCACTTACACACCACCTGCTACTCTTGACGAGATAGCCATCCTACTTAAAAAAAAATTAGTTTGATTATCTTCACTTGTTTCTAAACCTTTCTCAGGTTGCTCTATATCCCCTCTTCTTTGATCTTAAGACTCCTTACAAATTTGCCCATCATCTTTACAATTATGTCTCTGAACCAACCATGTGGCATATTTAGGCTTTATCTGCTTTTTATGCCTGTCCTTTGGCTATATCCCCTCTACATGTTTATCAATACTTAGCCAACCCTACTAACTCTGAATCCTTATTTTGGACTTTTTTAGAATGGTTTTAGCCACTTCTAAAATGGCGTCAACAACTTGGTTTAATCCTTACTTATTATTAGCTTTGGGGCACTCCTTTATCTAAACAAAGTACTCAATGTTTTTTCATTGTGCATTGTCCTTATAGTATGAATGATAGTGGTTATGTTTATACCATTAATCACTTTCAACTATGGCGCACTTGTATTGCATGGCCTCGTAACAAAATTGATGTCATGGATGATTTGTTTCATTTTCTAGATCATCTTAATCATCATCCAAAACTTGATCGCCCTATCACTTGTACTTCTTTGGGCCCCTATCCAGATGATTTTTCTGTTGCTGACCCAATTACTCCTAGTGTTGGATATTGGTGCTCTTGTAATCAAATTTCTTTTATGGGCTTTAGTATTTTTGCAGGTGATCTCCCTTCACAAGGATATCAACCCAAGAAAAGATAGTTTGAAATTGAGGAATCATCACAACCCCTAAAGAAGCCCATCATTTCAACCCAACATAGTTCACAAAATTCTGGCCTTCTATCTTATTTCCATGATTCCCAGGACCCATGTCGTTCTATTTGGAATGATACAGAAATTGAACACTTTATGGATGAAATAAAAAAGATGGATGAAGATCTCTCTAATGATGATAGCCATAGACTTAATGCTACTGTTTAAATACTGTTTTCTGATTCTACCTTATCTTATGTACTAGTTCTAGATGCTTTCTTATCTTTAAAGCATCTTATCTTGTTATGTGGGGTTGTATGTTTTATTTTGTTTGATAGTTCTTACTTCTCCAATAAAAGCAAGACTTCTCTCTTATTGTAATCATCCAAGTTTTCTCTATGAATACATTCTGTGTGTTTTCTCATATGTCTCCTTAAAACTCTCCTTTCTCTAGAAAGCTTAAATCATCCATATGGGAATATAATTAGTTATACAAAAAGATTATTATGCTCTGCACTTGCCTCTCTTTTGAGGATCCTGTGCATCATAACATCTTATACTAAACATTCTGTTAATACTAGTATTATACAAGGATTCTTTAAAATCTCTAACAGTCAAGCTTTGAGATGAACATAAAAGTTCTAGATCTCGGCCAGAATATCTGAGATTTTGTTGATCTTTGTCTAATATTTGTATCTGGTATTATCTAATCTGGTGTTTGTTTTACACCATAAGGCTTTAATTAATTTAAAAACATGTACGACTACATCATGACTTTTGAAAATGAGGGATTGTTTTTACATATATCTCCTCTTATATAAAATCATTTTAAAGTACACCTTTAACATCCATTTAAAAAATTTTAAAACCCATATATGATGTAAACATAAGTCTAATTACTTTTAACCTAAATACGAGCATGAAAATTTCATCATAGTATATACCTTCATCTTGATTATATCCTTTAACTACGAACCTAATCTTATTTCATAATATATTGCCTTATCCATCTAACTTACTCTTAAAAACTCATTTTGTACCTATAATTGGGTGATTTCTTATGCTACATACTAAGATCCACACTTTATTCATTTTAAATTAGTTTAACTCTTCAATCGTGGGTAAGACCCAATTTTAATCACTAAGTATTTCTTTTACACTCCTAAGCTTAATTTGCAAAACAACAACAATATATAAAAAATTTATAAAATGAGAGTAAATGGTTTCCTCGAAGCATAATTCACCTTGTTGAACATCACTTAGTATTTGCCTCGAAGGATAATTCTCCTTGTTTCTCCAATCCCTAAAAAGCTCATCAACCTTCTTTTTCTCACTTAGTTAAACAATTAGGTCTTTTGGGATAGTTTATCCATCCTCTTTCTCTATTTAATGGCTAACTTCTCTAAGTATTAAGATAAACCTACATCATCATCTTCATAATCTCTTTTGCTTTTAAGACGATTAGTTTTATCAGATAGCTTATGCATGGATTTTCAATGATAAGACTTCTTTTGTTAAATACTCTATAAGCTCTATTAATCAAATAATATATAAAAAATATACCCTCATCCATTCAATAGTTAAATTTGCCTAAGTTATCCTTAGTTTTCAAAAATATAGTATTTGTACTAAAAAACTCTAAAATAGCTAATCTTTGATTTCTTATTATGCCAATGTTTAAAAGAAGTCTTATCTAGTTTAGGTCTGATGCACAAATTATTACTGTATGACATGCACATGTAATAAATTCAACTAAAAAACACTTAGGTAAATTATATTCATTTATCATTGTTCTAGGCACAAAAAACTTATGGGAAATGTCATTATCATCACAAAAGCATTTAAACAAGTCATTTTCTGATTCCCTACCATGGTCACTTCTAATAGATGTAATATATAAACTTTTTTTTTATTTTGAACTTTCTTAGCAAATTTTATAAAAGACTTAAAACATTCTTCCTTACTAGTAAAAAAATTCCCATGTAAATCTACTAAATTATTTACAGTCACAAATACATAAATTTGTTTACTTAAGTTAGTAACCTTAGTAAGTCTAAAAAAATTCATATGAAGAAGTTTTAAGAATCTAGAAACAATAATTGATTTCTTACTTTTGAACATCTCACTTGTTTTCCTATTTAGCATATTCCACAAATTCTTTTTCTCTCAAATTCATTCTCGAGATCTATTGACAAGTTGCTTGGAGTTGAGATTTGATAATAGTTCCATACTTGCATGTCCAATATTTTTATGCCAAACCCTTGTATTCTTACTAATAAAAACTAAACACTTTATGACAAGGTTAGAAACATCATCTAAATCAACAATGTAAATATTTCCTTTCCTTTTTTCCTGAGAATGCAATGTTATTGTCTATAATTCTTGAAATTATGCATGCATTTCCTTTCAAACTTATTTTACAATCCTTAGTACATAATTGAGTAACACTAAGTAGATTATATTTTAAACTAGGAACTAAAAGAGCATTATCAATCAAAGTGAGGTTTACCTTACCAATCTTTCTAATGCCAATTACTTATCTTTGGCATTTTCTCTAAACGTGAAAAATTCTCCATCTTTGACTTTGAATAAGATAAATTAGGAAGGGTCACTAGTCTTGTCTCGTGCCATGTGCATACACTATCCAAATACCATTTGTTCTTCTTCTTAGTGACCTAAAAAAATAAAACCATACCTAAGTTTTGACTCATAATAAGTCCATGTGTGTTGCTTTGTCCTAGATTGATAATATTGCATCCTAACATTATATCTTCTTTGTGGGGTCTTCCTAGATCTTACGTTAAGGCTATACTTGTATGCATAATGTCTCTTCCTTAGTTGAGTCCTACTTATGGCTTTTTTTTTCCTATGGCCTATTTATAGGTTCATCTTTTAGGTTCATTTCCTTTACAAAGGTAGTCTTACTAGTTGAGGGTGTATTTTCACTAGTGCACCCTAGTCTATGTTTATCATTTGCTATCTTTTGTGCTCTTAACATTAACTCCAATTTCACATTCCCTTTTATAAATTTAGTTAAGGATTGCTTATGTGATTCTACGTTTTTTTTCTTAAGGATGTATTTTCATCTACTAGTTTTTGTCTATTACCTTTATCTACTTCCCTTGATTCTAAATCATACCTTAGTTTTTCATTCTCAAGTTTGCACTCATCTAGTAACTTCAAGACTTCTTTATACTTAGTGTACAATGTCTTCTTTTATTTAATTACCTCTTCTAAGTATTCTATTAATTTATCATTACTGAAGTCTACTTAACATTCAACATCACTATGAGAAGTAGAGGAAGACGTTACCTCATCAGTTGTCATGAAGCACATGTTTTCCACTTCTTTTTTACTTTAGGACTTACTTCCATCACCCTATGTTATTGCTTTAAAGCTTTCTTCTTATGTCCTTCCTTCTTCTCCTGTTTCTCATTTACTTTGAGGAGTGGACATTGTGACCTTTTATGATCTATTTCCTTGCATATAAAACGTGTAATAATAGTTAATTTATTTTTATAATTGGATTGATCTTCTTTGGAGTCCCTTCTTCATAATGAAGTCTTATTCTTTAAAAATTTCTTGAAAATCCTTCAAGTAGAGCTGCATCCTCTTCATCAATTCCACTTATGGAGGCTTCATCATCACTATGTACATCACTTCATACCTTAAATGCCATGTTCTTCTTCTTTTTCATGGTCTCCTTTTCTTATTTTTCTTTAGGTCTCATTTCATATGTCAAGAGATACCCAATTAGTTCTTCGAAAGAGAGGATGTTTATGTCTTTAACTTCTTGGATGACCATCACTTTGGCCTCCCACAACTTTTGTAAGGACCTATGTATCTTTCTTACAAATTTAACATTATTGTAGGTCTTACTTATACCTTTTATAGGATTAATAATATCAATAAATTGATTATTGGTTTCTATAAATACATTTTCATCCAAATTAATTCCAAATTAAAGTTCTTTAAGCTCACATTTTCTTAATTCAATTCAAACCAACACTGATGGCAAGTTCACCAGTCTCATGTAATAAAGTGAAGGCAAATTTAAGATCTAAGTATTGTTCACACGAGGATACTTTGCTAAAACTACGAGTACTAAGGCAAATTTAATTAAAATTATCTAGAGAATCTCAATTGAATAAAAAAATAAATAAGAATTACTAAACAATATCAAAACATTCAAGTTATGCAGAATAACTTAGTTCAATAAAAAAAGTAGTCTTTATGGATAAAATTGGTTAGGAATTTGTTCTTCAATGACCTGAATGGATTAAAGATGGATTAAGGGACTTATTCTAGGATCACTTCACTCAATCTAAGCAATGTTAGGGTTAAGACAAGTCTTAATCTCTAAATACTTAAGTTGGAGTTTGGTTATGTCACAATCTTAAGCGTAAGGCTCTAAAACCAAGAAGTTTAAATCCAAAAATTCCAAATTTTGGTTATTTAATATTCTAAATCAAGTTGCTTAATGATTTATCCAATAATTTAGGTAGATTTCTCATATCCTAACTTATTTCTTAACGTTATCTTACATATTTAGTGGAAAACAAGCTTTAATCCCTTCCAAAAGCAAAGAACAACCCTTAATCTAATAGGAAAACAAATTTAGCACATACTTAGGTCATTTCAGAAACAAATCCTAACCAGAAACAAGAAAAACAACTCATATTAAGCAAGAAACAAATCAAAATCATCATATAAAGCATACTCTTGCACAAATAATAAAGAAAGGTGAATTTAATAGATGAAAATCAGTTTAAATGCACCAATTTCTAGCTCTAAACATGTTTACAAGGTTGATTCACTTGTTTTGAGCTTCAATAATTCCAAAAGATAACTAAGATTTGCAAACAATGTGAAAAATGTAAAGAACAAGAGAAAATAACCCTAAGGTTCCCCTAATGTTTTCTTTATTTGATTTCTCTATAAATTTCATTTTTTTCTCGATTCATTCTCTGCATAAATGGGTTCTCTAAGCTCTTATATGTGTCATTTTCAAGTGGAGAGCAGTTAGGATAAGTTTCAGCATATGGAGAAGGAGATCCAGCTGGAAAAGTGTCAACTACTAATTAAATGGCACTTGAAAGGGGTTAAATGATGCCTGTGGAGCATCAATGTTTAAGACTTTTAATCAGGGGTAGAATGGCACTTGGCAGTGTTGAACGACACCTCTCTTGACCCGTCATATTACTCCAAAACTACGAATTTCGATGGCCTTTTCTTAGATTTTCTGAATTAAATCAACTCTAACTGTAATGTTCATCAATAAAATACATTATTAAGCCAGTCGATATCAAATGGAATCAATTATACAAGAATTTAGCCTAAATTAGAGGCAAATATGGTATAAAAATAAAGTATATCCCAAGTGCTGAAAAATCCTTTAGGAATTACATCTGTTGGATTTCAACGACAGCTTTGCACAAAAAAACATTGGCAGCTCAACCACCATTGAAGGATAGTGGATCACCATTTATAACCTCTACTAACATGGGTTTCTCTATAGCCATGTTAAAGGTTTCGAACAGCCAAACACGCAATGTTTTTCACATTATTCTTCAATTGGGAGCATTATTTTGTAAAATAAACATTCTAATCAAGATAAAATATGTCAACATGAAATTAGGGGAAAGTTTGTATCAAATTAAACCTAAAAACAATGTCAATTTTGTCCCTAAAAATGATATTATAATTGACTTGGGTTCTGGTATAAATATGATGTCTTATAACATGTTTCAAAGATTATATTTAGGGAAATCACACCCAGCTAGACGTTGATTCAAATAGTTGATGGCTCAACTAAACATCCTAGGGGTAGGATTTATAATGTATTAGTAGGAGTTGATAAATTTATTTTCCTTGCATATTTTGTTGTATTATTTGTGGATGATGAGTTTGAAGTCTCCTTAATTATAAGAAGACCACTCTTAGATAGTTCTAAGGCTTTAATAAATGTTTTTTATAAAATTTTGAATCTTCTGGCCAAGGAGGAGTAATGGGTTTCTAAGGTAAGTGAAAAAATTGCTAAGGATTAACTTATGGAAAGGTGAGAGCAAAATCTTCCATTCAGAAAACTTGATGGAAGCCACTATGGAAAGCATAAGGAAGCCATTTACTTTAAGGGAAGAGTTAAGGAAGGGTGGGTGTACTTTCCACAAAAAATTTGTAAGGGAGTAAGTTTAATTTGAAGTATGAAGTTAAACATATTAAATTAATGTTTGCTCTGACGCAACACAAACTTCTATCTTATTAGTTTGATTTCCATATTTTTGTTACCTTTATTTCCTTAAATAAGTTGGTTATGCGATGATCTTTCTTATTTTTATTTTCTTTTATGTTAAGAAAGTTAGTAGGTATGTCTTGTTACTATTTTTCTAATTAATTTAGCCTTTAGGTTTGTTGAAATACTCATACTTGCCATGCTTTGAAGAGATTTAGAATAAATTTTAGGTTTGGTTGCATTACAGAAATCAAGGATTGCTAAAACAAAGAGATCAAGGGTGTCGTTAACATCTGTAGAACTAGTGTTGTTAATCACTTTACAAATTACTGTTGTTAACTTGTTTTAAATAGAAAAAACTGAATTTTAACTAAAGTAAAACAACTTATCACATTGAAGAACAAAGTTTAGTAAATTGAGAATTCATAATTAAAAACCTAGGAATCACTTTTATCCCTATTTTATTTTCCTTTTAGCTTGTTGATTTAATTATGTTTGGCCCAGGATCTCCTAACGCCTTAGTCTCCTCCTCTCAAGGTGTAACTAATTTTCATGCAATCTCTCAATCCAAAAAATCATTCCTACAACATTATAGGCAACATATTAATGATCCAAGATATTTCTTTAATAAATTAATAAACTTGATATTTATAGATCTATCAAGTGCCAACTCTCACTGTAAATTGAACACAAATTACCAATATTAATCTCTCAATCCATTTCAAGGTTTAAGAACGTTAAATAGGATAAACATCCATACATTAAATGAAAAGGCAAGAGTTATACAAAACAGTTCAAATAGTAATTCCTACGAGAACATTCAGCCATACATAACGTCAACATACCCAACAATAACCCTATTCCCCATATAAAAGGAAAAAATGAGAATAATTAAAAGAAACAAAGCCATGATTGCACTACTCTCTTCACTCTAAAAGCTATAAAATCTAGAAAGTTGATGAACTCCTTGAAGTCTTAATGAATGATTTTTGTTCCCACTCTTAGAAACCTCCTAAGTCTGATTTCTGACTTCTTATTAAATTCTTCTAATCATTGGTGGTAGCTCCTATAATTTTGGACTCTTACATATGAACCACACAAATTAATCCCTTCAAAAAAAAAATCAAAGAATACATTTAGTTGTAAAAATAAGTAAGTAACGATCATGACTCTTGCAAGTAATTTCCTCTTTGTAATAATCGTGATCTGGGTTCTATTCTTCTTTCTTCCATTTTTCTTCAAATTTTTACCCTCCTTCAGGTATGTATGGAACTCTATGGGATACCTACACAATTAAGATTAAGAACTTACTTAAATTCATTGCTTAACCTATCAAGACAGATAGACAAAATAATAACATCAAAAGAACATCAATCTAAGTCCAAAAAGAATCATAAACATGCAAAGCCACATACTAAAAAATTAGGAAAATATAATCTAAAGTATAACTATGAACTTCCTCATACTTAAACCTTTACT
Organism: Pinacopodium congolense; assembly: GCA_028565735.1. NCBI lineage: Eukaryota > Viridiplantae > Streptophyta > Magnoliopsida > Malpighiales > Erythroxylaceae > Pinacopodium > Pinacopodium congolense. The sequence continues at coordinate 4,155 of JAOXYD010198193.1, read as the reverse complement.
TATCCTTAAGTAAAGCTTTAAATACAAGGCACACAAACAAAAGCATATAAGTTAAAACAAGAACGATAGCTTAAATGCAACCATGGTAAGAGATCATACCGAATTGGATTAGCCAAGATCATTAATCATTTAAGAAAATAGAAAATTTTCACTTAATCCATTCACTTCATGAATGGCTTAGAACTGAAAATGCATATTAATTAGAGCATTGCTATCTTATTCTTACGTCCAAGACATTCTTAAGCATGCACTTTATCTAATTTCCATGTGGAAGGTAGGCCATCATTACGCAATCACTCATGATAGTCTTCAATTTGAAAGAAAATATCTATAGGTTTGACCTTTTTCATTTCAAGTTACATTCCTTTTATTTGGCTAAGATCAACTACGTAGTCTTTTTACATGATGGTGCATATCATTAGGGATAGATCCCCAGTTACTTAACTAAGTTATGTTCTTTTAGAATTTTTAGAGTGTCATTTGACCTTTTTACACAAAGGTGTACTTTTTTTGGCGCACACCAATGGTTACTTGGCCAAATCACAACTTACAACTAGCTTATCGACTCTCCTCTTAATTCTATTTTAGTTTCATTTTCTTTTCTCTCTTGGAGTTAGAGGAGTAGTCATTGAATTTCTTTTTTTCATTAAAATTTTAAGTTTATTTCACTATTCTCTAATCAATTATTTCCATAAATGATCACTCATAACGCCTACCAATTAAGCCAAATTGTCATATAAAATGCATCCAAACAAATGTCAAAGAAGTAAGAAAAAGTAGGCTATATCCTAATTAATTTGTAATTGTAATGGAATGACAATCATAAGTAAACTTCATAAAGTCATACATCTTCCCTAATTAAACATTCTTGTTCTTAGTTAACCTAATTCCATTCAAATTCATGCCTTTTATGCATTCAAACATATGCAAATCTCATATAATGAAATAAAATGTACACAAAAAATTGCTTAAAAATATAATAAATGCATGCACACAACAAAATTTCGTATAAAATGGAACAAAATCCAATGCATGTACTACCTCCCCATACTTAGGTAAGATATTGTCCTTAATGTGCAAATGAATGTATGAAAATAAACAAACACTATAACACAAAAATAAAAATAAAATAACAAAAGCGTAATAGATAAAGAGAAAGAGGGGCATATGGAGAGCTTGTTGGCAAAGGGATTGGTGAAGGGATATGGACTCCTTGGTTGGAAAAGAACTTTAGCAACTTATTCCTTTGATAGCATTAACGGTGTGTCACTTCTTTCAAGATAGCTTATTGTTGGCTGTCACTTCTTAGAATTTTCCTCCATTACATCCAGATGTCTTTCCATCTTTTGGCTATTCCCTTTCCTTGCATTTAAAATGTTATCCTTATTGTCACTTTTGTTATTAAAGCTTTCATTAGAAGACTCATCTTTATCAGGACATGACGTTGAGGGTACTTTACACTTCCATTCATAGAAGGCAATTCTATGATCGGGTCTTAAAGCTCGATCCAAGAATGTTGCAACAAATTCTTTGATCAAGGATACTCTATCCATTTTCTTTTTGTAAAGACACTGGATAAGGAATGAAAGATGATGTAAGTTGTACATACCTCACGATTCATGTCAATACACCATAAAACAAACAATTATTTCACATAACATTTTTTGCTTTTATTCCTATAAAATACTACATGACATATAAACTTACACATCAAGAGAAGTTTAGTGCTTTTGATAAGAATGTTCAGAGCATTTTGGGGGCCAAAATAATGAAATCCAATTATTTTTTTTTCAAAATGAAATGTTATTAAAATTAGGATGCTTATCATAAAGCGTGGTTTGGGTAAAACCAAAATTTAGAATCATAAGATCATAATGTTGCTTATAATGCTTCCACCTCAATCTAAAGTTAAATTCATCCAATTCCTTAGCATCAAATTAAAGGTAACAAAAATTCAAGAACTAACTCATGAAAGATAACATAATCACATTAAATAAACCTATCCCAAAATTTTTTTCTTGCTCAATTTTTCAAGGTTCTTTATCAATCGCAATCAAGTTAATAAGGAAAAATCAAGGTATTTTGGAGCCACTAATAGTTTATTTTTAAAAGTCCATTATTTATTACCTTCATCTCTTGTAAAATTAGGAAAAGCTACTCCAAATTCTTTTACTAATTTGGGTAATCCATTGCTAGATGCTTAAGAAATTTCTTTTGAATTGGTGGCCTTTATTATAATTCTTTTACCCATGGTGTTTCAAAAAACTTGAAAAAATGTCAAAGTGAGAAAGATATGCGAGGAGAAGATTAAAGGATGAAATAATGGTTAAAAAGCATGTTTTGGAAGAGAAATATTAACAAATGATAGAAAGAAGATGAAAACCCTTAATAAATCCAAAAATTAGAATAAAAAATGAAAAACCAAGGTGGTTTATGAGGGGTTGTCTAGTGAGAGAAATGAAGAGGAAGAAGAAAAAATAGTTAACAAGAGGGAGTCGGTTTCGTTTGTATAGTGGTAATTAACGATCTTTACCTCGTATAGTTAGGGACCTTGTTCATGATCATGAAATTTCATGGTTAAAATGTTTGGGAGCTTCTCCCATGATCATGACCTTCATGGCTATCTTCCCTCGCTTCTTCAGCTTCACTTGACATCCTAAAAGTTATGGAAACTTGTTAGGGGTTAAATTTATAGTATTTTTGGATGTTATTTGATGTTAATTTAACCCTATTTTATTGCTTAAATGTTCTATTTATGTGTTATTATGTTTACTTTAAATTATGGAGGTTAAACATGAAGATTGGAGTTAAAATATGAAAGTTGTGTAAAAAGTCAACTTAAAAGTCAACCTATAACTGCCCCCTGTGCAGGGTGTCATTATACTATTGTAGACCGTCGTTGAAGGGGTCATAATTTGCAATTTGACAGTAAGATGAACAGGGTGCCGTTATAGATGAACAGGGTGCCGTTATAGGTCGGTGGGGTGCCATTATAACATGCGTAGCAATCATTTTTTACCCAAATCTTCAACGTTTGTGGCTTAGCTTCTTCCTCCACTTGCAGCTGATCAATCCCTATATAAAGGGGCCTCTCCCAGACGTTTTAAGTATCAGTTTTAGGATCAATCACCTTAGTATTCAGATCAAAGTAGTCTTAGGTTGTTTTTTCATTTCTTTTTTTCGTAATTTGAGTTTTTCATATTGTTTGGAGTTCCAACAGCTGTAGTCACATTGTTCTAAGTTAGAATACCATCTAGGGATGTTATTTGGTTAATTCTAAACTCTTAATTTCGTGTATTATTTTTTTATTTTGAATTAATCAAAGTATTGTTGTTTAAATTAAATTTATCATATGCTTTGTGATAGGGGTCAAATTGATCTAGTTTTTTAGTTAATTTGTTGAATTATGACCTCTATTTCAGTGTTTAATTGTTTAATTGATGCCCCATAATGTTTGATTTGCAGATTGGAGCTTAATGATCAAGATTGAACCAAAAACATCAAAAAATACTGTTGTTGCTGCCTATAAATGGCACCTTGAGAGGGTGTCGCTGTTGAAGAATAGGGGGACTGTTGTTGGCATCTAGTAGTCGAGACACAACAGCACCCTGTGAGGGTGCCGTTGTAAGCATAGAGGGTGTCGTTGTACTCCAGGTCAGCAATACAGCCCCACATCCTCCAGATTTCAAACATGTCATGAACTCCATTATGCCCCTTGTCTCCTGGCATGTGAGGGTGGTCTCCCAGAACTTGCATAGAGCCAAAACAACTCCATAATTCGGATCAATTAGTGAGGAATCAAATCATTGTAGAGTGAGAAGCTCTAGCTTCTCTCTTCAGCTTTTTCTCTTGAACACTTAGGCTTCAAACACTTAGATTTCGAGTTTCTAAGTGTATTTTTGAGTTCTGTAAGTTAGAGAGTGCAGCTAAGACGTTCATATGAGTTTCTAAACCATTATAGGGGGTTTTCTAACTCAGATTATTCATTGTATTCTCTTCTTTTTCGGATTATATCAAAGACTATGCTCTTATGAATATATCTTTGTGTATGCTTTGATTTTCTTGTTAGATCTGGTGAATTCAGAGCTGCTGGGGTGTTCAGATCATCTTAAGGAGTTCAAGGCTTGTCCAGAAGGAATTCTAACACGTCTTGTA
>JAOXYD010198184.1:0-22666 GCA_028565735.1 Pinacopodium congolense | reverse complement strand
AACTAGCTAAACATAATTAAATTAAGAAAAACAAAAATTAAATAAACACTAAACATAATTAATTAAAAGAAACTAAACGCTAAAAAGAAAAAAACATAAATTGACTTTTAAATTAATGTAAATACTCATTACTTAAACATTATTTAATTAACTAAAACTAATTAAACAAAACTTAAACTAACTTTCTAGTACAAATTCTAATAACTATAAAATAAATAAAAAACAGAAAATAAATAAATTAAAACCTAAGTAATCGTCAAGATATAAAGCATAATTAAAATAAAAATATGAAAAGAAATTTAATTCAAATTTGCTAAAGACAAATTAATATTAAAAGCAAAAAAATATTGTAACTAAAAGAAAATAATAACTTTAACATTAAAATAATATTCAGAACAAAGCAGATAAAAATAAATTTTCAAATAGTAGATGAAAATTGAAATAACAAACAAAATAAAACTAGACATGCAAATTTCTATATTAAAATTCATATGAAACAGTATTTAAATTGAAATAAAACTCAAATGCAGGTCCATACAGGTTGCGTCGTCCTCTAGCTCCTGGTGGTAGGCATCATCAGCAGTAGCTTTGTCTCCTTGTGCATGCAGGTCCGTGGATCGTCCTCTGTGTGCAAGAGCCAAGCTGAGACTCCAAGTGAAGATAGCTGCCTTTGTTTTTTCTTCAGCCGCCAGACCCCAGCACTGGTCCCACTTGGAGAAGCAGCGCCTCAGCACTAGACACAAGCTCCACGTCAATCGACTAGCCAGCAACTCGAAGTTGCTTCCTCATGCCTGTCCTCAAAGCCGCACCTGTCCCGCCACTTGCCTGGACAGCCACCACAAGACTCCCCTCGCCTCACGCCCTAGGGATCTCCAATTAATTCAGCTGCTAGTCCTCTTTAGTTCTCGGACCCCCCCAAATCCCAGCTACTTTTTGTCTCATGTATAGTCCGAATGTGCATGTTTTTTTTCTTTTTCAAATTAAAACAATCTTTAATTTTTACTCAAATTACTTTAAATTCTTCATGTTTTGTCTTAAAATTTGTGTTATCGCAATAAATCTGTCATTAAACAAAATATAACACAAATTAAATATTTAAACAATAAAGTAAGATTAAAATGACCTTAAAAAGCATATAAAAATTTAATAAATTTCAATCTTATCAATATTACTTGTCAATAAGGTATGCTTGCCTCTGATTTGGTTTAGAATAGAAAATGAGTTATATTACTTTGTTTAGATCACAACAGTTTTTCATTCTAAACGCATTAGATTTGATATACTTAAGAACTTTCTCTTCAAAACTAAGTGACTCTCTTTGAGGTTGGTTAGCTCTAAAGCCAAGTGGAGGTGCTCTTTAAGGATTAGTTTGAATTTATTGAGGTGGCTGACGTGGCTACTAGTAGTTCTTGTTATTACTCCAAGAAAAGTGTGGATGGTTCCTCCAACCATGTTAACAAATTGGGCTTGCTCTAATTTTCATAGAAAAGGACTTCCTTCTTGACACTTTAATGATGAATGGGAGGTACTTCCATAGCTATTACATTCACATTTACGAGAACTACTACTAGCTCTACTCATTAGACTATCCATGTTCTTATTCAGTACTTCCATTTAAGCTGCAAAAGCGACTGTGTCATTAATTTCGTGAATACCATGTGGCTTCCTTGGATGGTGCTAAGAATTGTATTGAAAACTATTTGTAGCCATTTCATTAATGAGATTATAGGCTTCAGTTGCAATCTTACATATTAGATTTCCTATAATCGCAGCATCAATGGTGCTACAAATCAAAGGTGTCAATCTATTGTAAAAAATATCGACTTACTGCCACATATTAAATCCATGACTTTGACACGTGTTAAATCCATGACTTGGACACTTTGCAAGAATCTCTCTAAGTTGTTCCCATGCATCATATGGACTTTCATTTTCATAATTCTTGAATGAATTGATCTCATTCTTCATCTTTACTATCTTGGTAGGTAGGAAAATTTAGCAAAGAACAACTTCATTAATTCTTCCCATGTAGTAATAGAACCAAATTGAAGTATTGACAACCAAGCTTTCGCCTTGTCTTTAATAGACAAAGGGAAAAGTCTAAGTCTAATTGCATCATCAGATACCCCATTTCTTTTGAAAAGATCACAAATGTCAAGAAACTTTTGCAAATGTTCATCAGGATCTTCTAAAGTTGAGCCTCCAAATTGTGAGAACCTAACCATTACGATGATACTATGTGGGATTTCAAAGTTAATTGCATCAACTCTGGGCCACACAATGCTAGCCACAGGTCTACCTCTATTCCCTAAAGCTAAGGCCATCGTGATTGGTTCTCTATTTTCTACTTGAGGTCTTACAACTACAAGTTTCTCAAGGTCCACCTCTATAAGTTCTAATTCATTGTCACTCGATATTCCAACTTCTAAAGGATCAAATTTGGTTGCACAAACTTCTTTCTTTTTCTTCCTCAAATGTGTGATCGAGTTCTTAATCTAAGTCTACTAGCTCAGGATTGTGTTCGCGAGTATGCATACAAATTTAAATAAATTACTACATTAAAAAAATTAACAAATAAGGCAAACAAAATAATAATAATAATAATAACACACTGACTAAAATAAATAGCAAATAAATTCAGAACAATTATACAAATTAGTTTTACATGTCCTAAATAATTGAAACTAATTTTCCTAATATTAAGGTCATAATCCCTAGCAACGACTCCAAAAGCTTATTGAGTTGGTTAGGTGACTTAGAAAATTTTAACGATTTTGAATGATTTTACTTTGAAAACTAACAAAATTTAGGCAAGTGTACCTATCGCAAAAGTAATAAAGTGGAGTAAATTTAAGACTCCAGATGTCAAACCCTAGGAGAAAAAGGCTTAACTAATAGGTTGCTTAGATTACAATTATTTAGGAAAATCCACACATTTTGATTAAATCCTTAAATTTTCTATACTAGCCTAACTTGGCTTAAATACTGAAAATTTGATTTTTAATTTCTTTTGAAAAATTATGAAAAATTCCAAATATGAAAATTAGCTAAGGATTAGGTGATTTATGATTTAATTGAGCTTTAAACGCATTTAATGGCTGGTTAGAGTTCCTTCACAAAATCAAAACAAAGCTATGGTTAAGACTTTTCTTTTTCTCCATTAAACCTTGTTTAAAGTTTGGTTATGCTTCATCAAGTAAATGGGCTTTAATTTCAAGAAGGTGAGTTCTAAAATTTTAATCTCAGATCTCTAACTCTAAAAAAAACCTAGGTGTGGTTATTCAAAGATTAATTTGTGTAGCTTATTGATTTTCTAACAAATTAAGATGATTTCTCAAGCTTAACTTATCTCAAACTCTAATCCTAGGTGGCCAACCCAAAACCAGGTCTTTTAAATCCTTAATAAATAAAACTCAGACCCTATAACATGTGTTTAAGCTCTCTTAAATCATACAAACACCAATCCTTAGTAACAAAAACAAATTAACTATGCGTTTTGATCAAAACATACAAGATATAGACTTTAAGCAACATGCCTTAATATATTCGAAAATATGAGCTATATAATAAAGTTTAGAGGTTAAAAAATATCTAAAAAAGACTTATGGATGTGCCTTGAACTTCTAACTTGATTCTGGACTCCAAAAAAGCTATTTCATCAAGATCTTGCAAAAAAATGGAAAAGACATTCATAGATATGAGCATTAAAACATGAACATTGATTAATCCAAAAATGGAGCAAAACAGGTAATAATGTGAGTTAAGAAACCCCCTTGGATGATTCCTAGACTCATATATAAGTTTTAAGAACAAACTCCAATGTCTAGAAACTCATAAAACAACATACAATACGTAAAAAAAAAAAAAGTGTTTCAATCTTATATGTTACTAAGAACAAGGAAGAGAAAAGCAAAAGTGTCTATCTTTTTTTCAAATTTGTGCTAAGCTTGATTGATACATAAATATGAGTTTTTGGTTTGTTTTTACATCTTCAGCAACCTCCCACATGTGCTAAAAGAAAAGAGCATTAATGGAGAGCACGCCCAAGCCGCAATTTTGGAGATTTGAAGTTGATATTGTTGATTAACTCCATTAACAGCAGGGTGAACCGACGTACAACAACGAGATGTAGACTGTCGTTAGTGGATTCATGCTGAACTCATCAATAGCACCCTGCTCATCCATCATTGTGACCTTGGGAGGGTGTCATTGATGGTTTGGAATAAGGTATTTTCTTCCATTTTTTGCTCTAATCTCCATCTTCAAGCTCCATCCTGCAAATTAAACATAATAATACATAAATTTAACATTTAAGCATTGAACTAGGGGTCATAATTCAACAAATTAGCTACTAAAACTCAACAAATTTGACCCTAACAATCCAGGATAAGGCTAAAGTAGAAACCATTAAGATTCGATCTACTATTCGAGGTATTCCCATCTTGATTACTTGTGCTTCTATTTCTAAGCTGATAAAAGTACTCGATGAGGGTGATGCTTATAATAAGTCTAAGGATAATTTTCATGGCAATTCAGTTTCTTCAAATCCCACTTTTTCCATTATTGCTACTGAAGATTCATTAGTCTTTATTAGAAATAATCGAGGTTATACTACCACTAGTTTAGGGGTTTGCGAGTATATAATAGTTTCCCTTATCAGTACTAATGTTACGCGTCGAGCTAGTGATTTAAATGAGATTAGGTTTGAGGAAATTTACATCTTGTATAATATGCTGCATGGTATGGGTGCTATTTCAAGATTTCCATTATTTGGTTTCCTTAGTTTGGTCATGCAGGATATGGTTAAGTTGAAGAGGCCTAGCAAGAATTTTTATGTATGTTGACAAGGATCTTTAGAGATGTAAGAGTTCCTTTAGATTTTGAGGAGTTTGAGGATCGATCATGCCAAAACCAAATTAACGTTGTAATATTTGAAGTTTGGAGATTCACTTATCGTGGAGGTCAGTGGCACAAGTTACGGGGCAGTGAGACTCACGAGGCTACACTTGATGCTCTTGCTAGTAAGGTTTTTGAGGAGCTTAGAGGCAAGCCTTCTTCTAAGGACACCTTGATTGTTCATCTAGCTCACCCACATTCACATGTCGTAGCACCTCCATCACCTTTGGACATTCCTCAGCAGGACCATATAACTATCTTATTAAGGATGGAGTCTCAGCTTTCTTTCGAGATCTTTGATTTACGTGGTACGATGGATGCTACTTTTTACGAGCTTGTACTTGGTATGGATAGCATAAATTCTAGCTTATCACACCTCAAGGAGTTTAAGAGAGCTCGAGATTGGGATAGTCCTAATTCTTAGTTGTTCTAATTGTTCACACAATTGTCCTAATTCGTAGTATAGGTTGTTTTTATGCTTTAATTCGGATCTAATTTCTGCATTTTGATATACGGTGGCTCCTTAATGTACTTCGATTCCATATTATACAATTAGAGAGTATTTTGGTATTTTTTGTGTTTGATCTTTTTAATTCTTTTTCCTGCTCATCAAATTGATTCAAAGTATTATCATGCCTTTTTCAAACAGGTGTATTTCTTTCCTTACTCTAATCCTTTATGCTTTTCCTTTCATTTATATACATTGAGGACAATGGTTACTTTACGTGCGGGGGAGGGAATTTATCATTTATTATCATTAAGGATTGTTATACACTTCATGAATCGAATTCTTATACATTATGATTTCTTATACACTTCATATTGTGAGTCTACAAGTATTTTTAATTATCATCAATTCCATCATAGTCTATAAATTGTGAAACAAAATTTTGATTTTAATACTTTTTATTGTCTATCTTTTCCTTTGAATTCAATTATTTTGTCAATTTAAAATTTTATATGATTAATTTTGACTATTAATGACTAAATGCCTTTAACTTATTTCATAATTTGGATAATGGATACCCGATGATTAGAATAATATTCCACATATAAAATGAAATTTCTTGAGTAATTTTATAACTTTTTTAAAGGCACTTTTATCATTCAAAGAAAAATGAAATAGAATTAACCCTTTAAAAATAAAATTAACATTAATTAGTTAATTAGTTAAATAAGTAAGCAGAATTCACTACACTAATTTCTAATCTTATATATATATGTATGTATGTATGTATATATAAAAAAGAGAAAATGAAAAAAAAAAGAAAAAAGAAGAAAAATAAAAATAAAAAGAAGAGAGCAATGTATATATATATGTATAAGGTTGAAGTTATGAGTGGGGCTAATAATCAATTGATTTAATGTGACTCAGTTGAATAACCGGGGGTTATTCACGATAAAATGTCCACCTTTGCATGAAAAGACTTAAGTGACTTCTCTCCTAAACTGCTTACGTGTTTAATTAATTATGTGATTAATTAAATTATGATTTAAATTACTTAAAGGATATGAAAGTGGTGAAGAGATGATGCATAAAACTCAGTATATTTGCCTTTTACATATGGAATTGATTTTTGTGATTTAGGTTGAAGATTGAAAAAGAATGAAATGACTTAAACACATTTGAGATTTGATATGATTAATTAATTATATAATAGTTCGATGCATCATTATTTTTTATAGATGAAGAAGGCATTTTCAATAATTGTGTTATTAATTTTGAATTGATATTCCTATATTTATATTCTATTATAAACTTGATGATGAATTAATTTGTTAGAGGACAAGTAATTGCTTAAGTGTGGGAGAATTGTTAGTGATCAAATCAAATAATTTTTTATTGATAATTTTTTGAATTATGACTCTTAATTCAGTGCTTAAATGTTAAATTTATCTGTTATTATATTTAATTTGCAGGTTAGTGATCAAAGATGATGAGTGGAGCAACTGACTCTTAAGTTGTGCTTTATGTTTATTGCTATATCCTTGAACAAGTTTGCATAATGATCCATATGAAGTTAGTTGAAGTTAGTTAGAAGCTTGACATTGTACATTGAAGGTTACCTATTTACTAATAGTGTAAATGTGTGTGATAACAAATTTTTTGTCATTAGAGAATTTTGATATGTGAGTGAAATCAAAAGTATTGATTGATATTTGTTTTTACGCAATTAACTTTCAACTCTTAACGTATTTTGTTTGAGTGGATGTTTAGTTCATTGCTTGAGGACTAGCAACAATTCAAGTAAGGGGGGTATTTAATGGAACCTTAAGTATACATCTTCTAAGCATGATTCATAATGATTATCTTAGGCTTTAGAGGCAATTCCATTTGATTTAGGTGCATATTTAAGTAATCCTTAAATAAGGTGTTGCTTAAGTTGCTATAGATGATTAATCAAATTATTTAGAACTTTGGTAAACATTTTGATTAAATTTTGGAGCTATTAGAGGTGTGGGATCAATTTAAGGACTTAGAGCATCAATTGATAAAGTTCTAAACAAATTTTTAAGGTTATATGACAAGCATTAAGAATGCATCAAGAGAAAAACATGAAAAGATCAAACAAGTAACAATTTTGGTTCAGGTAATTTTAGTGATGCATTAGAAGTACGTATTGAGCTTAGATTGTTATGAAATTATATTAGGTTTAATAAAATCATATAAGCAATCTACATATAAAATTTCATGACCATGGGAGGTTTAAAAAAGAAGTTATAGCAAAAGGACCAAGTGGACCTGAAAGTTGGAAAAGCTGACATTGTAGGATGACATGTTTAAGTCGGTTCTATGATATTTTTAGAGCAAAAAGACGTAGAAAACCCTAGAAGACACCATTCTAAGCATAGGGAACATCCAAAGTAGAAAATAAGGGTTTTATGAGGACAAAAACAATAAGAAACTTAAGATAAAAAATGAGAAATCAAGATTCAAGAAAGTTGTCCAAATTTTGTAAAAAAAGGGCCTTCAACATCATCATTAGTTTATATTTCCTCTACTTCTTTTTTATGTTAAATCTAAATCGTGGTTGTTTGAACATGATTATGGATTTTTAAATCTCGTTTAGGAATTTTCTTGAATTGTTTATCCACTTTTATGGTATTGATTTAATGTATAGTTGTTTGTACTAATTACTGAACTTATATTCACATTGAATCAAGAGATTGTTTTGATTTATTTGAGATAAGTTATGCAATAAGAGTTGGTGAACTAATGGACCTACAATTATCATATTAATAGGCAATTGAAGAGAGATCTTGATTACTTGTTAATTATCCTTATGATTACTTCAAATCCAATTGCAGTGTTAGGAGTACCGTTACAAATTGAGAGGTTGCAATTCAGCTCATAATTAATTCAACTGGGATTAATTGGTTAGGTCTTGAGAGAGGATAATCAAACCATTGGATATCAAAGATTGAATATAATTGAATAAATAAGTTAAAAGGAGGCTAAACAAGAATAGAATAACCCCTAAGTCTCTATTATTTAGTATCTTCTTTATTTGGTTTTTTTCTACTATTGAATTAATTGAATTAATTAGTTTAATTTAATTTTCAATTTCTATAATTTCTTTCCCTTAAAAAATTGCAATTTAATTTTTTAGGTGTCTATATTCAACCCTTGTTAGATCAATATTTGTTATATTATAAGTTATAACCTATATACTTGCAGTGTAGCGAAAATTAGCAAACACTAGACTGATTAAACTTTATAATGTGATGGGGAATTTTCTAAGAGAAACATCTATCTTTAAAGGATTGAAAAAACTCCACAGTTTATGCCACGACACTCCTAAAGTTTTTCCTATAGCCATGGCATTATTTATAAGATTATCAGCCTACTTGATCTATTTAAGTGCATTTTGAGTTCTTTTTTAGGATTATTAAGCCTAGAGTGAGGGCAACTGTCACTCAAGAGAGGAATCTCATTCCTCGGTTAAGTATACTCAAGATTAAAGCCATTCTAATGGGGGAAATTAAGATCAAAGTGGAGATTTAAGAAGGTTGGAGGACATTTCAACAATAGTTCATTGAAAATTAAAATTTTGAATCATATGAGAATAAGTTTTCTTCTTTTTTTTTTATTTAACCATTGTTGTATTTATGTTTATTTTCATGATTTGATTTCTTTAGATCTAGATGAGATGGGCCTTAGACTTTTTTTATTTATGCTTTGATTTAATAATGCACTAGATTTTCTTAGGTTTGTTCATGGATATACTATATTATATTAAGATCTTTTACATGCAATTTCAATTCCATTATTTGATTTCACATATGTAGTTTAACAAATCACTTATATGAATAAATTAATCTATGAATACAGAGGTTTGCATAAGGTTCTAGAGATAAGCTTACAGGAGTTTCTTAAGTTAGTTTTAATCCTAGCAAAAATAACAGGATTCGTAGTTTGAGGGAATGCATCTAAGTAGGGTTTTAATTGAGAAGAGATTATAATTAATCAACCAATAGGATATGAATTATATTACTAGAGAGAGATTACAGGTTGCTTATGGGATTCTACATTCTAAGTAATTTGGGTTAATTTTAAATACATCAAGGTTTTAGGAGAATGCCTCGTCTATGTCTTAATCTCATTGATTGTTATTTCTTTGTGTAAATTGCTTAGGTTTATTTTATGATCTTGGGGTTTGTTCTTAATTTTAATTTAGTTACAATTTTTATTATATCACTTATTTTTTAGTTTAGATAACAGAAAGATGGTTAGTACTGGTAGTTCCTCCTCATGGAATGATAACCAAACTCATCTTAAACTATGCTACAATATTATATGTGTACTTACCTTAGTGTTCTTAGTATTATTTAGATTAATATTCATATTTTATTTCAAAACTTTGAGAAGGATTTGACAACAACAAAATTTTTGTGTCATTTTTAGTGCTAGAATATTAAGAAAACTTAATTTCTATCAATTTAATATTTTATTTTATTTTATTTTCGTATTATACACTTATTTATCTTTTTGTAGCTATAGATAGTTGATATAATGTCAAGACAAAATCATCACTAGTAGTACTACCAATGGTAAGAAAACCAAGTAGCTTTAGAAGATATGTGAAGAGTTGATGGGATGTTTTACAATAACCACTAAAGTAAAGCCTTCAACTCAATATGGATTGATCAAACTGATTTTAAGCTGCCTTCATTAGATTGTTATCAACAACAAGAAGAAGAATCTAGATTAAGATAGTTATTAAATAAAGTCATAAACACAATAGAAGCCTTATTCAAATGTATTGAGGCCTCCATCCATAACTTGATAGCATAAGATAAATAATTAGTTCACTAAGAAGAAGAATATAGATTAAGAGAATTGTTAGTTATAGCCATACCTATAATAGAAACTCCATTTGAAAGCATAAAAATTTCCTTACAAAACTTGGTAACCTAAGTTAGGCACTTAACTAAATTTATTATAGGACAAGAGTAAGCAAGTTTGCCGACCACTACAAATTTGAACCAAGGAAGCATGCTTCCTAAAACTTAACTATATGTGAGGGGCAACTAATGTTCGAGGTGGATAAGGACCCAAAAAGTGTTATTTATGTTGTAGCCCTTAAGGAAGAAAATCAGATATCATTGTTTTTTTATTTTTTTAGTACGATAAATAGATATCATTGTTTTTTGATTTTATTAAGGCACGTTTAGTTAGGTTATTAAGGTTTTTGGTTGTGGTTTTTTTGGTTTTATATTGAATTTTGTGTTTTTTTTCAGTTTTTATACTATTTTCCAGTTTCTGTGCTATATTAGTGTGTTGTTTTATTGGTTTCTATGTTATTTTTTTCGGTTTCTATTTAGAAAAACAGAAAACAAAAACCAAAAATAAAATCCCAACTAAACAAACCTTAGTATCTCAATTTTTTATTGTCTATAGGTATGGTAGCTATTATACTAGAGCTATCCTATATTTGAAGAATATCAGTTGAAAGTATAGATTGAAAAAGAGAATAATCATTCTCTAACATTAAGTTCCAACAAAAAGATTTTAAAGAAGCATTTGTTGGGATCCAACACAACCACAAAATTTTTTAATAGTGTAGGATTTTTTTCTATTATTTTCAATTCAATTAGTTGTTATTTTTGTGCTTTCACTCTTCTTCTTGGTGTTTAGATCTTTTTCATTTAGTTACCAAGAATGGTTAAAAACCAATGTATGTGAAATTTACGGGAGTTTTCTATTCTCTTGTCTTCCCTTTGTTATGCCCAATTATGTTATTTGAACATTGACGAAGATGTTCAGCTTAAATATGGGGGAAGGCAATAGGATATCTATAGTTGTAGACACTTGAATTGTTAGGAATTGGATTATGATTATTCGAATATCTCACTTCGAATGACTTTGATTGTTATTTAACTATTAATTGTGGTATTCCAATGAAATTGATGTAATTGACATAGAGAATATTAAATAACTCTTGATTTCTTTCTAATTGTTTACTTTTCTTTTTATTTTAAGTGAATTGAATGTGTTTAGAGTTTGTGTTTAGAGCCCCTTATGTGCAATATTAGGTCTCTAGGCATATTTTTCATAGATTTTTATGAGAATTTTGAATAGTGTGTTTAGTTTAATACTTAAACAAATGAAAAAAAAATGTGAGTTGAATAAATAGGCATAAATATTTTGATTCACTAGCCTTATACCAATAAAAATGTTTAAGTTAATGAGTGGTACTAGAGTTACTTTAGAGAGTGACTCAGTTAAGTAATCGAGGGTATTCATAACAAGGTATTTACCTTCGCATCAAATGTTTAGTTGAAATCTCAAATAAGCTTATAGATTATCCTAGTTGAATAACCAGAGGAATTCATGACAAGGTGTTTATCTTTGCATCAAAAGGCTAGGTGACCTCTAATTTAAATTCCATATGCCTTAATTCTATTTATGAATTTTTTAAAAGCATTTTTTATTGACTTTGTGTAATAATCCATATAAAATAACTTGGATGCCAAGTATTGTAGATAAAGGGTTGCTATTACTAACTATATGCTTGCATGTGAATCAAGTTTTTTCTATTATTTAGTTTGGTCATATAATCTATGTTAAATAAATTGATTTGCAGTTTTTTTTACTTAAATAACTTTTACCTTCTTTTAGAATTGTTTTGAGGGAGTTTCAAAGCGATTGCTTAAGGACAAGCAACAATTAAAATATAGGGAAACTTGATAGGGCCTAAGTTATACATGTTTTAAGTTGATTTTGATTTTTAATAGCTTAAGCTTGAATCCCTTTCAAGTGATTTGTTAGCTTAGATGTTTTAATCCTTAGATTTGATGTTGCTCATGTGAAATGTAAAGATGGTTGATTTTTTAGGCCTTGGACGATACATTTATTCATGGAAGGAGTTGGATGATTTATAGCATAAAAAAGTTAAAGAAAAGTGAAGTTCTATTGCATGCCATAGTTTGTCCCACGAACATGACCCAAGTTATTTTTCTAAGAGAAACATCAAGTTTTTAGGGACCATTTCATTGGCCCTGATACTCCCATGATTTATCTTACAACGGTGGTACTAGCAGTGGTACTATCTGGCTCTTTGAACTATGTAATTGCATTTTAAGTTCTTTTTTAAGGATGTGGCCTTAGATGGAGGGAAGCCACCACTCAAAATAGTAACTCATTCCTAAGCTAATTTTACTAAATATTAAAGCCATTTAAATGGAGGAAATCAAGACCAAAGTGGAGATTTAAGTAGATTAGTAGAGATTTCAATGAGGGCCCATTTAAGATTAAAAGCTTCAATCATATGAGAATGAGTTTTCTTATTCTTTTTTTTCTTTTAATCATTATTGTAATAATATTTACAGTTATTATTGGATTTCTTTGGATTTATAAGAGATGAATCATAAACTTCTGTGTTTATTATTTATACTTTGATTTAATAAAATACTGGATTTTCTTAGGTTTATTCATAGATATATTATATTAGATTGAGATCTTTTTATAAGCAATTTCAATTCCATTTTTTTTATTTCATATATTTAGATTGAGAAATTACTTAAATGAATAGATCAATCTAAGAATAGAGATGCTAGAGATAGGCTTACATAAGTTTCCCGATAAGATTCAAACCTAACTAGAATAATAGGATCCATAGATCTAGATAATGCATACAATTGGGGTTTTAATTGAGAGGAGATTCTAATTAATCAACCTAGAGGATAGGGATCATATTACTTGAGAGAGAATATAGTTCACTTGAGGGATTCTAAAATTTAACTAATTTGGGATAAGACCGAACACATCAAGATTCTAAGAGGATGCCTCATCTATATCTTAAATCTTATTGATTATTATTTCTTTATGTCTTAAATTAATTTTACTTTATGATCTTCGATTTGTTCTTAATTTTAATTTAATTATATTTTTAATTAAATCACTCATTCTTTAAGATTAGATAATAGAAAGATAGTCAATACTAGTAGTTCAATCTTCATGGGATGATAACTAGACTCATCTTGAACTATATTATGATAAGATAGGTGCACTTATCTTAGTGGTATTAATATTATTTAGATTAAAATGTGTATTTTAACTTTAAACTTAAAGAAAGCTTTAACCACACCATGCATCATAAACAACATACGAACATTAAAATTACCAAAAAAAATCCCTCTATATAAATGAAACTAATGTCACATAATTTCTCTTCTTTTTTAGAATCATTAAAATGATTTTTATGAATGTATAACAAGAAAATATGGAAAAAAAATTCCATCTATTACTTTTAGTTATCTCCTAATTATACAAAACATATCTTTATTCATTGGTTTGTTGAAGATATATGCCAATTAATAAGTTGTATCAACAAACTCCAGTTCAATATACCATTTTATAAATGATTTAAAATAAAATGATGATGAATCCTTATATGCTTTATCCTATAATGTTAAATGAGATTATTAGTTAAGAAAACAACTCTAGGGTTACTATACATAAAAGGAATTTTAGTGAGTTCTGTGTCATAATCTCTAAGTTATTCCTATGCCAAAGTAATTAAGTACATCAACTACCTATTGCAACATATTTGAGTTCTACCATTAACAAAACAATTGAATTTTGATTCTTGCTAAATCGTGAGACTAATGCATTTCCAAAGAATTTGATACATGTTAGTTAAACTTTTTTTTTTCTATTTAATATGCTAGTAGCATAATGTTCATTCAAATATCCTACTAAATATAAATATGTATTCTTGGGATACCAAATTCCTAATGACATCGTACCATGCAAGTATCTAAGAATAAGTTTAACAACTACCAAATGAGATTCTTTAAGACATGCTTAAAATATTATGCATAAACATGTACTAAACATAACGTCAAGTTTACTAGTGGTAAGATAAAGCAAACTTCCTATTACACCCCAATAAAGTTTGTCATTTTTTATTTTTCTTCTTTATCCTTGTTTAGTTTGGTTGAAGTGCTTATGGGCATCTATAATAGTTTGGCTTCGATCAATTCCAAAACGTTTGATTAGCTCCTTCATATACTTTGCTTGATTTATAAAAATTCTGTCCTCCATTTATTTGATTTTTAATCTAAGGAAGAAATTAGATCTCCCATCATGCTCATCTCAAACTCCTTACTCATATACTTTTAAAAATTCCTTACATAAGTACTCATTAGTAGCATCAAATATAATATTATTCATATATATTTGAATAATCAAAATACCATTCTTATCCCTTTTAATGAATAAGGATGTATCAAATTTTCTTTTAATAAATCATTATCTAAAAGAAAAGTACTTAATCTCTTATACCATGCCATAGGTGCTTATTTAAAACCATGTAACGACTTTAAAAAAGTGATTGGGCACATCACAATTTTTAAAACCAGGGGGTTGTTTAACATAAATGTCTTCTTAAATGAAATTGTTTCAAAAACACTTTTGACATCCATTTAACATAACTTGAAACCCAAGTATGATGAAAATGACAGTAATAGCCTAATAGCTTTTAACCAACCTACAGGTGCAAGGATTGTCTTATAATTTATTCCTTCTTCTTGATTATAATACTTAGCTATTTACTTAGCCTTGTTCCTCACTTTGTTACCTTACTCATCAAGCTTATTCTTAAAACCCCATTTTATACCTATGATTAAGTGGTCTATAGGTCTAGGCACTTAAATCCATGCCTTGTTTCTTATAAATTGGTTTAATTATTCATTCATAACTAAAATCTAATTCTCATCACTAAGTGCCCTTTCTATACTCCTAGGATCAATTTAGGGAAAAAAAATGGGAAGATGAGAAATATTTATAAAAGAAGATCTATTAGTTAGTTCTTGATGAACATCACTTAGAATTTTCTCCAATACGTGACCTTTATTTTATTTCCAATCCTTCATAAGCTCCATGTCCTTCTTACTTTCCTCACTTAATTCAATAATTTTCAACTTGGCTTCTACCAAAAAATACTTGGGCAAATCATACCCATTAATCATAGTTTTAGTCATTTCTTTTAATGTCCTATTTTTTCTTTCTAGAACACCATTTTGTTTAATGGTCCTAGGTATAGAAAAGTTATGAAAAATGATATTCTCATCATAAAAGGATCCAAATAAATAATTTTCAAATTCTTTGCCATAATCACTCCTAATAGATGTAATTGTGAATCTGTTTTAATTTTGAATTATCTTATCAAATTTCATAAAAATACCTAAAATATTCATCTTTATTGGCTAGAAAAAGAACTCATACAAACCTATTAAAACCATCTATTATGGAAAATGCATAAAATTTACCTTTTAAGCTAGCAATCTTAAAAGGACTAAATAAATCCATACAAAGCAATTCCAAATGTCTAGTAAATGTTATCAATTCCTTATCCTTAAATAAGATCCTAACTTGCTTTCCTATTTAGCAAGCCTCTCGAATTTCATGCTAGGAAGCCCATTTACTAGTTGATAAGAGTTCAAATTTAAGATGAGCTCTATGCTCACTGTTGTGATGGTTAGTTGAACGATTTTAAGTAATTTTACTTTGAAAACTAAAATGACAAAGCAATTGCACCTATCAAACAAGTAACATAATAAAGTATATTCAAAACTCCAAATATCGATCCCACAACGATATATTTGATAATTGTGTTTTAGTATGTGTTTTTCTAAGTGTTTTGTATGTGTTTCTTTCATAATAGGTTATTATTATTGTGCTTTAAGATTTATTTTGTGTGTTTTTATATAGTATAATTTTAATTATTTTTTTATGTTTCATTATGTAATTATTAATGTTAGGTTAGAATTAAATCTTATTGGTGTATTTATTTATTGTGTAGGGTAAATTAAATTTTAAAATTGAATTTGAAAAAAAATGAAAAGAAGAAAAGAAAATAAAAGAAGAAAATAAAAGCATGAAGAATGAAGCTAAAAGACTAAGACTAAGCCTAAACCAAGTAAAAACCCACCAAATCTACTAGAACTTGAAGCCTGAAGCCCAAGGGAGTTAGAAACCCACCTGGCTGAAGCTGTAAAGCCCTGCACGCTGCTGGGAGCCCACTTGCCTGGAGCCGGGACCGCTTATTGGAGCCCACTGCCACTACTTGCACTCGCCTGTGCCTAAGGCCCATGCTTGGAGAGCCCACCTATTGCCTAGAGCCTGGGTCACCTGCTGGGCTAGGAGACTCACCCACATATGCATGGAGCAATCCTTTCCGCATGGGTTAGAGCTACCCCGCTATGCCGCTTGCTAGAGCCCGTGAGCCTGGACCCGCGAGCTGCCTAGGAGCCTGCCCCTGGCCCGCTCGAGCTGGACCAACCCTCTTCGCTACTGCTCCCTGGACCAACCAACTTCGCTGCTGCTCCCCGGACCACCTAGCTAGACCGTCTACTTTCCAGTTGGACCATCCAAGCGTGAGGCCGCCTGCTGCCAGCCCCAATCTTCTTCACTTCTGTGCCTGGACCCGCACCCACTCCCTCTTGGGCCTCCTATGCTCCTGCCTTGGTCTAGACCCGTGTACCAGCCTCCCTCCCAGCTGCAACCCCAAGCCAACTAACAGCCCAGACTGCACCAAGCCTTCCTAGCCTCACCCAAGCAGCTGTTGAACGAGTCCTCAAGCCCTCTAGACCTGCAACCTACAACCAAAAAACACCAAACATCAACCCTAAAGAGGACGGACAAAAAAAAGACAAAAGCAGATAATAGCCCTGGGGAGAAGCAATTTTCGGACAGCTCCAGAAACGCAAAAAAAGGAGATTTCGGACACAAAAGAAGCAGCATCCACAAACCACAAAAAAATAGGAGATTCAGACGCCAAATTAACAAGAACAGAGGCGGCACAAAACACAAAAAGGGCGTAGCTTCGAACAGTAGGGAGGGGGACGCAGAAAAGATCAGAAGATGAGGAGACTGACGATACACACACAAATTAATTTAACAGTAGCCACACAAGCTCCGAGCACTGTACAAGCATTAAGTTTCAAGCTCAAAAACTTTAAGAGTTCTTTCAATTTTAATTTTTTTCAAATTTATTTTACTTTTATTTTTTATTTTTTATCTTATTTTATTTTATATTTGGAAGAATATTGATATGATTAAATTTATTTTTATTATTATATGTGGCTAAATTATTTTTAAGAATTGTTGTTTGAATTATTTGGGACTTTTTGGTTATTGATTTATTTTTAGGAATATTTGTGCTGTTTATTGAGCTTAAACCCTACAACAAATCAAGAGAGTGAGTTGGATAATTTATGTTAAATGTACAACGAGTTAGCATTTAATAGACCTATAGACAACACGTTATTAATTTATTAGGAAGAGATTTCGATAAATTAATATACTGCTTATACGATAGTTTCATATCTAGTTAAATGTTTAGGAAAGGGTTTGCATGTCAAGAGATCCCAAAGTTAATCCTAAATTTATTTAGCTAGTGACAATTAGTTGTAACTTGAGAGAGGGTTCCTAAAATATTAGGAAATCTTGGGTCAAATATAAATTAGATCAATTAACCAACAGAAAAAAAATCAGGATAACAATAAAGTGCTATTCTTTAATCTTTATTTTCTCTAAATTTTCATTTGTTGTGCTAGCAATTAGTTGTGTTGCTCGCTTTTGCTTCCAAATTTGTTTGCAATTTACTCATTTATTTTTATTTTATTTTTTAAAATTGATTTCTTTAATAAAGTGTAAACCAAATTGATATGGAGTCTAGATACAATTCTCGTGGAATTGAAATCCGTTCTTTACTATAAGTACAATCCATATACTTGCAGTTTTAAGCGTAAAACTCGTAGTTTGCTTTGCGAACGAACAATATTATAACTACTAGGTTAATTAGATTACAATTGTCTAAGAAATTCTGATTAAATGACTAAAAAGATGAAAAAATGCTATTTTATCCTAACATGTTTCAAACCTTGCAATTTAAATTTTTAAAGTGATTTTTAAATTACCAAAATAAAGCTATGGTTAAGACTTTGCTTTTTCTCTATTAATCTTAATTTAAAATTTGGCCATTCATTAAATTAAGTTAGTAGGCTTTAAAATTAAGAAAGTGACTTCTGAAAAATTAATTGCAAAACTTTAACTCTCACAATTAATCAAATTTTAGTCATTCATTAATTGATTTGTGTTACTTATTGATTTTTTCAATAACTTATATTGATTTTTCAAGTCTTAGATTATCTTTAACTCTAATCTTAACTGGATAGCTTAATATTAGAACATTCAAACCTTTAATAAACAAAAATTAGACCTTCAAACATATATTTAAGCTTTCTTAAATCATTAAAACACCAATCCTTAGTTAGAAAATTAATTAATCACACATGATTGTCAAAGCATCAAAAACATGCAACTTAGCCAACATACTTTGATAGATCTAAAAATAAGAGTTGAAATAAATAGTTTAGAAGTTATGAAACATCCAAAGAAAGCTCCTAGACATGTCCTAAACTCCTCAACATGACTTGGACTCCAACATAGCCCTAAATCCACAAAACATTGCAAAAAAATCAAAGAACATACAAAGGTGTAAGCTTAAGAACATAAACTTTGACTAATCCTAAAATCAAAGCAAATACAGTAATAATATGAGTTGAAAAACCCCTATGATGACTTATAAACTCAAATAAATGTCTTAGAAGCAAGCTCCAACAAGTAGTAACTCAAAAAACAACATAAAATTCAAATTACAAGTGTTTGAAGCCTAATAGCTTAAGAAACAAAGAAGAGAGAAGTTATGCGAATTTTTTTTCTAAGTTTCTAATATGAATTCTCCAATTATTATTTGAGATTTTTGTGTCCCCCCCCCCTTTTGTCTGCTCTATCAATAGTAGGTTGACTCAAAAAACAACGACATTGTTAAAAGTACGGCTCAACCGTCGTTGACTGTCTTTTGTTGATCCCTTCATCTTGGGTCTCCCATCCTTCAACGTGGGTCTGTCCATACACATGTTAATGGTCTAGAAAGGTTCATTTTTCATCCCTTTCTTACTCCAATCTTTAATTTTGCTCAACCATTTGCAAATTAAATATTATATAACATAAATTTGACATTTAAGTATTGAATTGGGGGTCATAATTCAACAAATAGCTAAGAAAAACTCAACCAATTTGACCCCTAATAATTTCCCCACACTTAAGCATTTACTTGTCCTCAATCAAATCAATTAAAAAAATTTCTCAAAATAGTATATAATTATAGGAAAATTAATTCAAGATCAATAACATCATTATTGAAAATGTTTTCTTAATCCTACAAAAATATTGAATCATCAAAATGTTATATAATCATTTAATAACATAAAATCACAAATGCACTTAATTCATTTCATTCTTTTTCAATATTCAACCTAAATCACAAAAATCAATTCCATATATAAAAAAACAAATACATTTAGTTTAATGCATCATCTTTTCAACACTTCCACATCTTTTATTTATTTTAAGTTATAATTTAATTAATTAGATAATTAATACAATATGTAAGTAGTTTGATTGAGAAGTTACTTAATTTTTTACACGAAGGTGAACATTTTCTCGTGAACATCTCTAGTTACTCAACTGAGTCATATCGTATCAACTAGTTATTAACACTACTCTTAATTTCGACCTTTTTTTTTTCTCTTTTCGTACTTCTTTTCTTCTTTTTTGTATAGAAATATATGTATCTAAGGTTGCAAGTCAACGGAGTTAATTTTGTTTACTTATTTAATTAATCAAGTTTTTTATAGGTTAATTCTAGTTCTTTTTCATTGCTTCAAAATGATAAGGTGCCTTAAAAGAAGCTATAAAATTACTCAATTAGTTCCATTTTATATTTGGAATATTATTTTGATTATCAGGCATCTATTATCCAAATTATGAAATGAGTTAAAAGCATTTAGTCATTAATAATCAAAATTAATCATATAACATTTTAAATTTTCAAAATAATTTAATTCAAAAGAAAATATTTACAATAATAAGCATCAAAATCCCAAAAATTTTCCACGAATTATATACTATTAAGAGGAAATCGATAGAATGATATGTTATAAGATAACCAAAAGCTCAAATGTATCAAGTGTATATCAAGTTTATAAAATGAAATCCCTTCCTCAAACTTAAATGTAACAGTGTCTTTACTATTTTAAAATGAAATTGAAAAGCATAAAGGAGGAGAGGAGGAAAAGAAATACACCCATATGATATAAGCATGATGTGAAATGATAGGAACTGAAACAAACAAAAAATAATAAACACAAAAGATGAAAAAATATGCTCCACTCATATAAATAAAGAATCGAAGTACACCAAGGAGTTGAAATACTTCAAAATGTGATAATTAGATCCAAAAACAATGCAAAACCATAACCTATACTACGAAATGTAAATGTACTTAAAAGATCAAATAAAAAAAATCACATAAAACAACTATATAAACAATTCAAAATAACTAAAGACTAGGACTTAGACCATCCAAACCTGAATCTCGATCCCTCTGACCATGGGAGCGTTGATACTCCTTAAGATGCTTTAAACACGAATCTGTACTGGCCATGTGAAGCTCATACGACCTAAAGGAGCATCAATAGGACCACCAAGATCAAAAATCTCTGAAGAGATACGAGACTCCATGTTTCTTAAAAATATTATGAACTCTGCATGTCGGAAATTAGTAGGAGATGGAGGCGGAGCCTCTACTATGGGTGAAGATAGGAGAGGGGGATGCACCCTCAGTATGGCCTCAGAAAATCCTTGCAGATAACCTCCTCTGTTATCTCATATGCATCAAGAGCAGGTGGAGCCTTGGGATTTCTCTTATTGTTATAGAGCTACACCATTTACCACCTATATGAACAAAATTCTAAAGCTTAAGAGTTGTAATTATGATCTGGGTCTGGCGTACACATTCCTCATACTCCTCGAAATCCATAGGGACTCCCGTTGCTTGAAAAATCCTCTTCAAAAGGCAGGGAAAACAGAAATTCTTACTTGATCTCTTCAACTTAACCACATCTCCTATGGAAAGAATAATAAAACTTGATAAGACTAATCCTTAAATTACACTTAGACCATGCAACATCTAGTAAAGAATGTAAACATCCATAAACCTCATCTTTTCAAGCCCACTTACTCTTGGTGCCACATTAACATTGAGAAGTGCCACTATTAAATGATCTTGAGCCCTTAAGTTGGTAGTGGTAAATCCGTGAGAGTTTCTAATAATGCCTAAGGCATCTCTAATAGCATTAATTAAAAATGAAAGATTGGAGGAAACCGAATCTCTATGAAATATGTCTTTGTCCTTAACATAGACATCTCCCTTATCTGGTACTCCTAACAACTTAGAAATTAAAGCACGAGTATTAAGAATAGGAATACCTTGAATAGTAGACCAAATCTCGATGGTGTTAGTCTTAACTTTATCCACAATATTCACAAAGAACTCATGAAACAAATTCAAATAATGCGGCCCTATAAATGTCATGATAGGTTCCCATCACAAAGCTCGGAAAGTGCTGGAAATGTCAAACTTAGTTTCGAAATCTGGACGAAGCTGGTAATTAATGATGAATTCATTGGTTTTGTGGGGTTAGAATCCATCAAAATTCTCCCGACTCATGAATTTGTCAAGGTCAAATGCAGGTCTCTTATATGGTAGTCCCATCAAATGAAAACAAATCAGAAAATGCTATGAAATCTAGAAAATTCTTTCGATGAATTTTCGAGAAATATTCCATTTATTGGAAAATTTTTGAAAATTCCACATTGATGAAATGTGATCAAATTAGTATCAATTGAAAGCTTACAAAATTTCTAACACAATGATACAAAAATATAAGCCAAAGGACATCTAAATCATAGGAAAAGGGAGAAAACACCTGTCTACTTATACTATAATTGATATCAATCCCATGAGGATTGAATCTAGACACCTAATGATTTGAACTTCACTTTCTTTAAGGCAAATAAGATTGTAGGAACTAAAAATTAAAGTTAAACTAACAAAACTTGAATGCAAATAAATGTAGAAGAAAGTAAAGCAAAGAAGATACTCAAAAGTGGAGACTTGTGGGTTATTTTATCCTTATTTATCTTCCTTTATCTTATCGATTTAATTTTCTTTAACTCAAGATTTCCTAAAGTTTCATTATCCTCTCTGAAGGTGTAAGTAATTGTCACTAATTGAAGTTAGATAGAATTAGTCTTGCAATCTCTCAATCTATAAAAGCTTTCCTAAATACTCAACTAGATGTGAAGCAATCCTATAGGTAATTAATAAAATAGTTAAGATCTCTCTTCAACCAC